>JAJPUD010004086.1:183384-212755 GCA_023553655.1 Myrmecobius fasciatus
CTCTCTCTCTCTCTCTCTCTCTCTCTCTCTCTCTCTCTCTCTCTCTCACACACACACACACACACACACACACACACACACGAAGAGAGAAGATAGGGAGAGAGGAAGAATGTTTCAATCTGTATTTGGACACAATCCGTTCCTTCTCTGGGCACGAACAGAATTTCTCACAAGTCCTTCAGAGTAGTTGTGGATGATTGTACTACTGAGAATAGCAAAGTCATTCACAACTAGTCATCCCAGAGGATTGCTATTACTTTATATATAGTACATTTTACTTTGTTGGAGTTCATGGAGGACTTTACAGGGTTTTGGGGTTTTTTTTGTTGTGTTGTTTGTTTCTCCCCCTCCCTCGAGAGCATCATGTTCATCAATTTTCATAGAACAATAATATTCCATCATAAACACAATATCACAACAGTTTACTGTGGCTCAGCTCTTTAACTGACCAAAATCTGTTTAATTTAATTCAAACCAGCACCATTTTGAAAAAAAAATTATTGCAAAAGTTTATATTAATGAATATCAGAATTACCAGGACCCCCTCCCCGCAAAAATGTTCTTTATTAGGAACTTTGAAATAAAATGAACAAAACCAAAGGCTGTGCTTCCAATTCAATATCATACCCCAAAGCAGGAAAAAATGTTTCTCTGAGTGAAGTGGGCACCTGTCTAAGCTTCAGACATGCAACATATCTTTTTAAAAATAGAATTTTAAGTCACGTGTCTAAATAAGCTTCCCTACATCACCTTTGGGACTCAGCATCACCATTCTTCTTCCCACACCACTGTTTTCACTTCACCTCTCCTTGAGTTTTGGAAATGTATAGACTAACAGACACAGAATTCACTACCTATTTTCTACCTAGACCTGTTTCACATCTGCTTTCTTTATTTATTTCTCCTGACTCTTGCTTTTGCCTATACACCTGGAAATGTTTTGCCCATTTCTGTGGGCGCTCTCTCTCTCTCTCTCTCTCTCTCTCTCTCTCTCTCTCTCTCACTCACTCACACACACACACACACACACACACACACACACACACACTTCAAAGTCCCTTCTAGATGACTCCTTTGAGATCTTTTGCTGATAGTTACAGTCCATTCAAGATGCTAAGCATACACAGAATGCTTAATTTCTCATTTATACCTGCTTTTCTCATGCATTACACTATTTGTTCCTTTAGAAAAACTCGGGGCAGCTAGGTGGTACAGTGGATAGAGCACCAGCCCTGAAGTCAGGAGGACCTTCATTCAAATCTGGTCTCAGACACTTAATACTTCCTAGCTGTGTGACCCTGGGCAAGTCACTTAACCTCAATTGCCTCAGCAAAAAAAAAAAAAGGAAAAAAAAAGAAAAAGAAAAAAAAGAAAAACTATGAGGTAGAAAAGACAGGGCTGGTATTACTTTCTCCAATTTACAGAGAACACTAAGATTCAATGTGATTATGATTCGTCAGAAGTCTGTCTCTATCATTAAATCAAAGGACAGAGACATGATGCATTGGACCCTGCAAGGCAGGAGGACCTTCAAATCTGCCTTCAGATACTTACTAGCTATATGACCCTAGGCAAGTCATTCAACCCCCAACTGTTTCTCCAAAAAAAAAAAATTCTTTTTAAGAAGTAAGAAAACTCATATTTGAATTTCAAGAGCATTTACTGGAGATAAACTACATACTCTCTACACAATATGCATATATGTATAAAAATTGCTTATTCATTGTTGGACAGTTAGTACAAGGAAAGACTGGGATATTATTATAAGGATACTGCTCATATAGTATTACTATAATGATGATGGTGGAGACTCCAAGGTCCAAGATGTCTCTCTCTTGAATAGCCCTCATTTGACAATGTTTGTGCAATCTACTTGTTCAGCTAAAATGGTTGAATTACTGGGGACCCAAGATCAGAAATGTTTGAAGATTTAATAGTAACTCATTAATTTTCATTTCCTATCACTGATGAAATCACGGGTCCAAAATTCACCATCCTCCCTGCCCCACTCAAAAAAATTTGCATCTTTATATTTTGCCTCACCGTTACCTTGTGAGATGGACCTCCTGTTTATTAATTCCTCCTTTAACTTAAGTAAACTCAAAAGAAAGAAATCTCCTTAGCTAATAGACATGTCCATTCAAACTGACCACATGACAAAACAGAGATTAATATTAGCCTTTTTCTTCTTGTATGAAACTTTAGGAAGATAAAAAAATGCAAATGTCTGAAAACAAGTATAACTGTTGTATAACAGAGCAAATATCATTTAGTCCTGGGCTTATAGGTTGGATAGATGTAGGCATATTTACAAGTGGTAGGATAAGAAATGACAAGCCACTAAAAGAAGTACACACACACAGGAAAAAGAGAATGGAAGAGATATGCTTTATTCCTCAATTCACAGATCCTCTGGTGAAGTTCATGAGAGCAAAGATGATGTTTTTATCTGTATGTCTCCTCTAACCTCTAAGCACAAGGTTCTTTATATAAATATTAATAACTGTTGTTCAACTGAAAGGAGGGGGAAATGCATTAACTTCCAATGATAGAGTTGTTCAGCATAAAAGTAAATATTCAACTCTACAAGTTTAAAAAAAAAACAAAAAACAAGGGGCAGATACCCTTCCAAGATATCCTTATATAGTATTTTGGACCATGAAAGAACCCTGAAGATTATCTATCATGATAAAACAATGACAACTCAATTCAGATTTATTTAGTGCTTTATAAGTTTACAAAATGCTTTTCTTTTTCCACATCAACTGGCAATATTATGGAAAGAATGTAGGCTTTGAAGTCAAAAGGACCTCAGTTGCTATGTGACTTTCAACAAGTCTTAGGCAGTTAGGTGGTGCAGTCAATACAGCACTGGCTCTGGAGTGAGAAAGACCTAAATTCAAATCAAGTGTCAGATACTTAATAGCTTTGAGACCCTGGGCAAATCATTTAACCTCTGTCTTCCTCAGTCTCCTCATCTCCTAGAGTTATTGTGAGGATAAAATGAGATAATATTTATAAGGTGTTTTTCAAACTCTAGAATGCTATATAACTGTTACTTATTATTAACATTACCAACCACTGGGGGCATTCATTTCCTCATATGTAAAATAAAAAGGTTAAGGACTCAACTAAATGAACATAAGGTCTCCCCAGATTTTTAATGTAAAATATCCTATTTTATTATATGCCTTGACATTTTTATCAAGAATACCTATTAGATTGAGTTAGAGAAATAAAGTTATAAAATAGGTATGAATAAATTCTAAACACTTCTATTGAACAATCTATTGATCAAAGGCATAATCTAGATGAGAAAGTGTCTGTCAGAGGGCAGCAATAGGCTGGGGGGGGTCATTCTTTCTCTCTTCTCCACATATCATTGGAGAGATTAGAACCCTAACAAAAATCTTATCTGGAAGAAATGACATATCAGACCTGGGAAGGGCAGCTTTAGAACTCCTGGGCCTCTGCAGGTAGTTAAAAGGAGCTCATGACCCTATTCAGTCAGGAAGTAGGGATTACCTCTTTGCAATGTGTTCTCTCTAAGCTTCTGCCTACTTTTTCCCTGGACTCTGTATGTACTGGTGGAAGAGTATGTCTCAGACTTTTGGAGGTGAATTTTTGTACCAACAGTTCTCATTATATCTGCTTAATATCTCTAACTAAAATCTAATTAATTCTTACTGGCTAATTCATGATTAATAGGCTCTATAATATAACAGAAGCTTATGAGTATTAGAAACTATTAATAGAAAATTAGTATTAAAAACAGGATTGGAAAATCTACCATGGAGGGTGACCCCTAGAAGTATATAAATTAATGCCCTTTGGGTACCTAACCCACATTGCCAGAGATAGTGGGAAGAGGAAGTAGGAATCATAAACAGTACAATTATTTACAGAGGAGTAAATTGATGACTTTCCCCAAAGTATAAAAAGTCAGAAACAGAACTCAAGTTTTCTTATTTACTTCTGATCCTCTTCCTAAATACCTCATGTTGCCTCCAAGACTGCTTAGGTGAAAGTTTGCCTAGCACAGCTAGGCAATGAACCTGAAAAGCCCCTTATAACCCCTTCATAATCTCACACTCTCAAAATGTGTATGTCATAGCATTATGAGAACATGAAATCACAGATTTAAAGTTGGAAAGCACCTCACAAAGTTCCACCCCCTCATTTTAATTAATGAAGAAACTGAAACCCAGAGAAGTTAAGTAGCTTGCATAGGATCACACAACTAATAAATGTCTGAAACGGTATTTTTACACAGATCTAGACTCCAAATCTAGCACTCTACCCATTGTTACTCCGTATCAGAAAGGTTCTAGCATTAGGAACAGACACAACAATTCACAAGGAAACTTCTGGGGGGGGGTTATGTGTATACCTGACACTAGGCATAAATGTTAATAAATAATTGTTGATTGATTGAATGAATTAGATAACAATGTTCTTCTATGGCAGAGCAAGGGAAACCACAATCCCCAAACAACAATGATTACTTGCACTTCTATATGACGTGTCCTACTAAAGGTAAAACCCTACCTTTGCCCAGCACTGCGCACCTAGTAGTTACTGAAGAGACATTGATTAAACTGTAGTTAATAGAAAGCTATTATATTGCCTTAGCTGCAATAAAACCGTGTGTGTGTGTGTGTGTGTGTGTGTGTGTGTGTTTGGGAGGGAACTAAATGTGTGTGGAGATAAGTAATATTTATTATTTAAACCTCACCACAGGATTTTGAAAAAAAAAATGGTGTATACCTCAGCATCCAACCCTAATCTGCAACAGATAAGGCAGGGGGTTAAGGGTACAAGGCCACACTGAAAGGTTGTAGCTAAAATGGACTCAGCTTTCAGACATTCTTGGCTCTCAGTAGCTTCCTCTTTCTCCATCTCCCCCCACAGCTGTCTACATCTCAAGGATACAGAGAGGGGTGGCTCTGCGTTGCCTTGGACTTCAGAGTAAACTTTTTCTCCTCTGACATCCCACTAGCATTTTCTGGGTGCACACCAGAGCAGAAAGGATCAGAGAGTTTAAAGTCTCAGCTGGAAACAAAGTGAAAACAACTCCTAAGATAACCACATAATCATAACAAAGCGATGACATGAGCCCAGCAGGAATACAACTTAGTTCAACCCTTAGCTGACTCTCAACTGTTTATTAAAATAAGATAACTCCTTGGTATTTACATAAGCCTTTCTTTCACCCATCTCAAAAACACTTTATGAATGTCTTTTCATTAACACTTGGGAATCTTCTAAAACAGAAACTGAGAGAGGAATGCCCATGATAGTCCTTTTTTAAAGATGAGGAAACCAGGCAAGGTCTAAGCACATTAAAAGAGCTACATACAATTATAATACTTAAAAAAGGAGAGTCTAAAACAGAATTCAATTTAATTTATCAAGCATCTACTGGGTATAGGGAATGGTTCAGAATCACAGAAGCTATTATAGCCTAGTCAGAAAATTCCATACAAATCATTATAATAATAAATTCATAGGAAAAAACAAGATTTGACTTTGGGAGGAGAGTAGAAAGGAGGACCACTTCACTATAGATGAAAGGAAGGTAAAAGCTTTCTAAAGGAGTTGACACATCAATTAAGCTTTTTTTTTAAAAAAAAAAAAAACAAAAGCAGCAAAAAATGTTTATCCATATATACAGGTTATTTACCACATCACTCCACCAGTGGGAAAGGACATACACACACACCAAACATGCATGCCCAAGTAATAGACCTAAAGGACACATAATTTTTTTTTCTTTTTTAATTTTATTTTATCAAAGCTTTTTATTTGCAGAACATATGTATGGGTAATTTTTCAATATTGACCCTTGCAAAGCTTTCTGTCACAAATTTTCCCCCCTAACCCCCACCCCTCCCCTAGATGGCAGGAATTCTACTACATGTTAATTATGTTAAAATATCTGACAAATCGAATATGTGTATACATATTTTTACAGTTATCTTGCTGTGCAAGAAAAAAACAGATCTGCAAGAAAAAAAAATCTGAGAAGGGAAACATAACGCAAGCACACATCAATAGAGAGCATGAAAATGTTATGTTGTGGTCCACATTTCATATCCCTCTCTCTGGGTGTATATGGCTTTCTTCGGCACTGAACAATTGGAGCTGGTTTAAAACATTTCATTGTTGAAGAGAGCCGTGTCCATCAGAATTGGTCATCATATAGTCTTGTTGTTGCTGTGTATAATGTTCTCCTGATTCTGCTGATTTCACTCAGTATCAGTTCATGCAAGTCTCTCCAGCTCTCTCTAAAACCATCCTGCTGGTCGTTTCTTGTAGAACAATAATATTCCATAATATTCATATACCATAATTTATTCAGCCATTCTCCAACTGATGGGCATCCATTCAGTTTCCAGTTCCTTGCCACTACAAAAAGGGCTGCTATAAACATTTTTGCACATGTGGGGCCCTTTCCCTCCTTTAAAATCTCTGTGGGATATAGGCCCACTGCTGGGTCAAAGGGTATGCACAGTTTGATAACTTTTTGAGCATAATTCTAAATTACTCTCCAGAATGATTGGATCTGTTCACAATTCCACCAACAATGTATCAGTGTCCCAGTTTTCCCACATCCCCTCCAACAGTTATCATTATTATTTCCTGTCATTTTAGCCAATCTGACAGGTGTGTAGTGGTATCTCAGAGTTGTCCTAATTTGCATTTCTCTGATCATATGACTAGATATAGCTTAATTTCATCATCTGAAAATTGTCTGTTCATATCCTTTGACCATTTATCAATTAGAAAATGGCTACATCAATTAAGCTTTAATGGAAAAGTTGGAAGTTAACAGCTGAGAAAGGGATAAGTAAAATTCTAGGTGACCAAATTAGAGTCAGAAAAACAAGGGGCCATGAAAGATAAGTAGTCCAGTTTGGGTAGATCAAAGATTAAAATTGCTATATTAGCTAGAAATTTAGTAGGCTTTGAATATAAGGCAAAAGAATTTAATCTTTACTCAATCAAAAGCTTTTCAGCAGAATAACAGAAAAAGATCAATACATAGGAATTTCTCCTCTGCCTCTGGAATGTCCTTATCATGA
The DNA here is from genome assembly GCA_023553655.1 of Myrmecobius fasciatus. Classification (NCBI taxonomy): domain Eukaryota; kingdom Metazoa; phylum Chordata; class Mammalia; order Dasyuromorphia; family Myrmecobiidae; genus Myrmecobius; species Myrmecobius fasciatus. The sequence continues at coordinate 190,470 of JAJPUD010004086.1, forward strand.
GATATTCCCAATAATTATCTGTGTTTGTCTTGATTTCTTAATAGACTATAAGCTTCATGATGTCTTATCTAAATTTTATATTTCCTTGGCTCAGAGTTCTGTACACAATTAGGGTTTAATAATGAATGAACGAATGAGGAAAATTAATTTGGAAGCAACATGAAGGTAAGAATGAAAGGGAAAAAAGATAGCCTTAAGCACTTAGACCTGTTAATACATTAAACCTATTTTGATGGTATGGTAGGGTGGGACAGTGAAACTGGAGACAAAAACAGAAATCCAAGAGATATTTCATATATAGAAGTGATGGGATTTGGCAAATTGATTGGCTATGAGAAGTGTGGGAGTAGAAAGAGTCAAAGATAGCACCAAGATTTGGAACATAGGAGACTGAGTAATTCTCCTACAATCAAAAATAAGGGCAAAATAGAAAAGGTTTTGGAAGAAAAATTATAAATTTTGTGCTTAAGAGACCTAAGGGATCCTTCAGATGAAGATGTCATGTAGGTAACTAGAGATGAGGTAGTGGAACTAAAGAGAAAGGTCAGAAATAGAAATATAGTTTTAGAAGTCAACTGGGAATAGGTGACAGTCAAAGACAAGAGTATAATGAATACCCTGATCAAGCAGAGTTTGCAGTTCCTGAAAGAAGTCTAGTCTTGATTTAGAGCACCAACTAAATTCAAGTTTCCTACAAAGTTTAGCTCAAGTACCACATTCTGAATAGGACTTTTCCTATCTTCCTCACTATCCCAGATGCTAATTCCTTCCCTCAAAAAATTACCTTTATCTTAATAAAACAAAGGTGTGACTAAATCATTCCCCTATTCAATGAACTCAAGTGGCTCCTATTACTTCTAGAATCACAAATATAATCCTCTGTTTGGATTTTAAACCATTCATAACCTGGCCCTCTCTGCCTTTCCAGTTTTCCCATAAACACATATTTTACAATCCAGTGACAGTATCTTCTTTGCAGTTTGACACACAAAAACTCATCTCCAGACTCCAAGCATTTTCACAACCCATTCCTCATGCCCTTCCCATATCCACATCCTGGCATTTCTGGTTTCCTTCAAGCCTCAACTAAAAAATCCACCTCCTACAAGAAATCTTTCCCTGTCTTTAATGCTTAGTGCCTTCAGTCTGAGACTAGCAGCAGTTTATTTTGTATATATTTTATTTGTACCTAATTTTGCATGTTGTCTCACATTGAACTGTGAACTCCTTGAAAGTAGTGACTTCCCCCCTATACCTTTTAATTCCCAGAGCTCAGCACCATACCTGGCTCATGGCACTTTTAAAAACACTACTTAGATTGAATGACTACATGGTTATTGTTGTTCAATTGATTCAGTCAAGTCTGATTCTTCATGATCCCATTTGAAGTTTCCTTAGCCAAGATACTAGAACAGTTTGATATTTCCTTCTCCATTGAATGACTGTTGTACATTATTTCTACATATTTAAAATATATCCTTCAATAGAACGTGAGCTCCTCAGTGGCAGAGACTCATTTTATCACTGTATCCTCAATATCTAGCATAGTGTCTGGTACTTACCAGGTGCTTAAAAAATTTATTGTGGATTGATTCATTTAGTAAATATTCATTAGTAAAATGGAACTCTCTGATATAGTCTGTCTGGTCTATATTTCTAATCATTCATGCCTAATTCAAGGTATTCAATAAGCCAACAAAGCTATTAAAGGTAACCAGAGAGGCTATCAAAATTACCAAGATAGAATACATCTACCTCATTTTCAAAGCTTAAGCTCAGAAATAAGGCAGAAGGTATGGTGGTTTTTATACTCACATCAGATATACTCTAACATGTCTTTATAACCAACACAAGACTATTATTAATTTTTCTTTATTTTCTAAGAAAGGAAACTCATGAAGAAAATATCTGGATATACATATAGAGAACATTTCAAATGGTATTTTACTTTCCACATCTTTCTAAGCCTCTCCTAAAAGACCTTTTAACCACTACTACCCCTACCAAAAACCAAAAATCAAACAAAAGTAACAAGCAATAAAAGAGGAAGTACTAACAGACATTTTAAGAAGAGGTTAAATGAAGAATCCCAATATTTCAAATATATCTCACCTGTATTCCTAACTTTCCAAACCCCATGCCTCATCTGCAGTCTCACCCTGGAACATCTCTCTGCTAGGCCAGCCCCCTTGTCCTATTGATGATTTCCTTCCATTCTGAGGAGGGGTCCAGGTTAACCAACTTTCACTCCCTACCCTTGCATGCTTCTGATTTTCTAGACTTCAAGACCATGCCATTGGCATTGAGTGCTTTCACTTTTCTCCCTCCACCTCTCCTTTCCTGCTCCTTGTTTATGTGTTGTTTTGCCCCATTAGACCTTAAGGTGAGGGCAGGGACTTTGCTCATCTCCAGTGCTTACACAGTATCTAGTACATAGTGAGAGTTTAATACAAGCTTGTTGCCTGCCTACAGGTAGATAATATTGCACACATTGACATGCATTGACTAGATACTGATTGGGATTAACTCTTTTCTTTATAGCAATAAGAGTTTGTTGGTAAGGAGGGGTTGCATATTGGGAAATGACTGGTAGAAAAAACAAAAAGCATTAATAAATAATTGACAAGGGGACACACATCTCCCTCAATGACAGAGACAATGGAAGAAAGGAAAAATTATAGACCAAGAATATGAAGTATAAAGGAAAAGGCCAAAGAATGCAGAGTTAATGTAGTGCCTATTAGGTTGGAACCTGGCTTTTTCATTTTTTTGTCTTTATCAAAGCTAATGAGGGTATTCATAGATACCTATGTTGCCTCTGGTCAAGGTTTATGCTACTCCATCATTCACATACAACATGAATAAGAATTAACAAGTTAAGTAATAAAGCTGTTTCACATCAAGGTGAGAACTGTCTGTCTGAATTGTACTGACTAAACTTCTTTTCAATTTCCCATCCCTAGGGGACATTTGCCCAATGATGGGCATCAAATTGTGACAGACACTGAATTACTGTCTTTCAAAATGGTCCTGCTCTCACGAGGGTTGCTTGACTTTTTCTCAGACTCCATCAATTAGTTACATAACCAATGAAGGACAGCAAAAATAATTTTCAATGAAAACAATGTGTCTAATGACTAGAATGTAGACAATAAATTAAAAACATTGCAATGGGGAAAAAATAAAATACCTCCAATCAGTAGTAAGCAGCTATTGTTCAAGTTATACAGAGATCTCAAAAACCCAAGGCTAGCTAAGCACACTTTGCCAAAGTGGAAAAAATAAAACAATAGAGAAGTTTAAGGGCAAGGGAATAGTAAAATTATTTTATATTCAATGGATAAGGAAAGCCAAAAAATTTCTACAAAGGCAAGTCCTATTGTATATCTAGTCATGATTTTCCATATGCAGAAAGCTTCCCAGGAGCACAGAGAGATCCTGATCTCACTCAAACATGTGAGTTTGTCTAAGTTATTTCCTCTATACAGATTTATCTCCTTATCTAAAAAATGAAATGGTTGAACTAGATCATGAGCAAGAGACCTAATAGCGCTAACAATTTATAAATCCAGTGTTCATCCTTCCCTATAGATCAACATGACAAACAAAAAGGTAAGAGAAAAAAAATAGGTTAGCCATTCAAAGCTAGCAAATTGGTACAGAATGTGCATGGCATGCTTTTCCCGTCCACATAATGGGAACCTCAAAGGGTATGTATGCACTGAATCACAGGAATACTCCAAAATTGACTAGTTCACCATTTGAAGTTGCTAATTATTAAGATACCATGAAATAGTCTTAAGTGTTAATATGGTCAAGCTCAATGTAATCTTAAATATGTATAGTCTCTACCCAGAACACCCACTAGGCTCAACTAATGCAACAAATTAATACGTGATTCAATTAGTACAATCATTTATATTAGTTAAAATTATGATACTCTCAGCTGGGAGATGTTTCCTCAAGGCATGTGACATTTTTCTACCTAAGCTGAGACTCCTTTTCTCTTATTATATGCATAAATTTTTATTTTGAGTTAAACTCTAAACTGGTGTTTCCCAAATTCTATCTATCACACTACCTAACATACATAAGGGAAAGTTCTCTCTCTCTCTCTCTTTTTCCCCTTTAAGTTCTTCAGCACACAAAACCTAGTTCTCCTCCTATTTAGGATGCCTTGAAATTTTCAGTTCTTTCCAAGAGAAGCCATAACAAAGCTGACTAATTCTGCCAGTCTACAATGACTCCCATCACTCCTTTTCCTTAAATATGACACCCCATTTCAGTCTCCATTACTTTTCACACTGGTATTCTTCCATGCCTAGAGCTCTCCTTCCTCCCTAGTTACTTTAAGAAAATAATTATCACACTCTACTGGAAATTTGTAACTTTTTTTTCATACTTTAACTGAATTATACTTACTTTGAAGTTTTAATTCTTGATAAAAGCTTTGACATTTGTAGTTAAAAGAAAAAGAAATTTAGAACTTTTTAAAACCCTGTTTTACATTTTGAAAACTCAAGGGATTAGAGTACCCCTCCATAAAATAAATAAATGACTTATTTCTTGCTATCCATTCAATTGACTAATTGTCAATATGGCCTTCCAGTTTGGATAATGAAGCTTCTTAGAGAATCAGCACAGCATAGAACAATCCATAGAATGCTAATACTAAATTCACACACACACACACACACACACACACACACACACACACACACACACACGATGTATGACCCTAGAAAGGTCACAACTTTTCCTCATTTCATTTTCTCTTTTGTAAAAAAAGGCAATAACTTCCAGTAATTACCACACAGGGTTGTAAAGTCCAACTGAGATAATATATTTGAAGTGCCTTGCAAACACTGAAGAGCTCTATAAATTTTAGTTGTTGTTAATTTGTTACTGTCTATTATTAGACTGAAGTGCTAGCTTGCAAAAATTCCCAACACCATTAATCACAATTTTCTTTCTCTTCCCCAAAACAAAAAAAGAGGACAAATGGTTTCCACTGAAATGATTCTCTACTTCAGGGGTGCATAACTTATTTTATTATTATTACTTGTTGTATCATGGACCTCTTTGGCAGACTGATAAAACCTATGAACCCCTTCTCAGGAAAAAAAAATTTTAATGTATAAAGTAAAATCAAATCACAAAGAATTACAAAATAATAAGAAGAAAGGATTGGTGGTTTCTGTTACTTAAAAAAACGCTAAAAACTAAAAACATTAACAGATAACCATCTGCAGAAGCACAAAAAACACAAAAGCTACTTGTTTACTGAAAAACTATCAGACCTGTATTAGTAATATTTTGAAAAAAAATTTTTTTGAACATTCCAGAGAGAAAATTAACACATTGTAGAGTCCAAAGATTAGTTACCAGAATGGTTAAGAACTGAAAGGTTAAATAATAGTCCTCTTTGGGAGAGAAAATAATGTGAGCTTGAGCAATAGCCTGAAAAGGGGGTAACTTCATCACCATCTTTAAATCTACGAAGGCATTTATTTAAAAAGAAGATAGCAACCACCTATTATTTTCTCTTTCTTTGGAGGAAAAGATAAAAGTAAAATGAATTTCAATCTTAGCACAAACACTTCAGGCCACATTCATATAGGACAGGTATTACTATAGATTCCAGTATACTCTACTTTTCTACTCTTTCTGAATATTGCTTATCATCACAATTATAAAATCCCAGAATTATGGAATTTGTTAGTTGGAAGATCCCTCAAGAAGAAAACATACAGCCATACACAAAGTGAACATAGCCAAATCATCATCCAGACAGCCTAAAGGCATCCAAGGATGGGAAGTCCACCACTTCACCAGCTAGTGCCGTCCACTTTTGTTCAGCTCTAATGGTCAGAAAGTCATTTTCCTGACTTCAACATGCAATAGGTCTCTTTTTATAGCTTTCAGCCATTTGCTTCTTCTCTTCTTCACTGGGATCAAACAAAACAAGTTTAATGAGAACTTTGCAAATACTAAAAATGTCTATTGTATTCTCCCCTCAAGCTTCTCTTCTGTAGGTTAAACATGCGCAGTTGGCTCCCTCAAATTATTTGCATATCACATAGGCTCAAGGCCTCTCCCTAGCTCATGTGCATCATCACAGGAGTACTAGGCTGAGACTGGGACAGATTAAGCAAATGGATCAAATCAAGGACACCTGTGCCTACAAAAATGTAGGCCTGAGACTTTCAGCTTCTTTTCAGAATCAGATCTTTATGAATGTCAGAATAACCAGCTTGGCCCATTGAGACATAGGAAGATGGACTAGGTGACTTAAGAGATTTAGCTATCTCATTCCAATCTTTTTGGGGAGAAAAAGGATGGAAAAGAGTAAAATTCTTTCTGTTCTCAAGGGCCTAGTAATTTACCATTGCCCTTTCAGATAGTCTTTACATAAGTTTTATTTCTGTCAGTTCAAACATGAAACACCTGAACATAAAGCTATAAATAGTGCTGGAAGAGAACTTATTTCAATTACAGCCTATCACCATTTTTGCATCACACTGAAAAACAGACCCTAGGCTTTGTTCTACCCTAAGTCCTTATGTAACTGCTTTGTAAATACAGTGAGAAAATAAGGGCATAAATTTTTGAAGTCCAGACTGGAAAATATTCCCCATTGAATGGAGCCTTCTATACTGAATGAAAAAAACAGAGTTCTCCGGGATGAGTTCCTAGTGTGTTGTATCAGGCCTTTTACAGCCAAAGCAGGGTCACTAAGTTGATTCTATCACATGTATATAGATCTTAAATCACCCGGCAAATTTTAAATGAACACAATGAAGGCATTTATGACATACTTTCTACCTGGAGGTCAAACTCCTATGTTTACTTCAGTATTTCAAGAATTGATAATTTCATCAGCATAACTACTTCCCCCACTTATGCAGATTATACATAGTCCTTCTGTAATACAGCAGATAGTCTTTAAGTACTGAAATATACTAAAAATTCATCTTTTGCTGACAAACTGATAAGAAATCTTATAGATTATAAAAGATTTGTACTTGATGCCTTTTCTGTATGGTAGAACACGGCCCAAATCAAACATATCTTTCTCCTATACCAATGAGGATTTTTCCATTTTAAATACCCTATTACTATTAATTGTAGCATCAGTCTTCTAGTTTCCAAGGTCAGAAATCATGGGAATATCTTTGATTCTTCCCTCTTCATCACCCCCAATAGTAAATCAGTCACCAAGATCTGTTGCTTCATGCTCTCTTTCTTTTCCATTTCACTTTTATCACCCCAGTCCATTCCCTCATTATCTAAAACTCAGATTAATCCAACAATCTCTAAGATTTCCTCTTCACTCCAAACCATTCTACATAGTATTTCAAGATCAATTTCCCTACAGCATCATTTTGTCACCTCTGCTTAAAAAAAAAAAAGAAAGAAAAAGAAAACATTTTTTATTGCCAAATTACAATCTTATTCTATTAAATCCAAATTCCTGTTTGGCAAAACCCTCTACAATCTCTCTCTATCCATAATCTGTTCTGACTCTCCCTAACTAAGCTATTTCCACCACCTCAAATCTATACTTTAGTAGATTGGTCCATTCATCCCTCTCCTACCACACACCCATGCATACAGAATGTTAATTTCTCCCTTTTTCAAGACCCACCTCTTTCATGAGCTTTCCTCAACTACTTCAACCAGCTCTCATTCTCTGAACTCTGATTACATTTATGAAAAGTATAATAGTTGAATACCCAATTCTAATTTTTAATGTGTTTATTCTTATAATTTTTACCCTAAGATCCTTGAAAAAGAAAGACAATCTCTTATCATTTCTGGCACAGCACAATGCTGGGAACATAGTAGGCATTCTATAAATATGTGATTCAATTCCATTTAATGATTATTTATTAAGAAGCTATTAAGTGACAGGCACAGTACATATTGATAAACAAAACAGTCCCTGTACTTAGGGATAGAATTCATTCTGTGAAAGGATAACAAGACAAGACAAGAATATTAATAATATTTTCATGTGTTCACACACATATACAAAAATAATATATAGTAATGTGAAAAGGGTCAGGTGGCACTAATAACTGTGGAAGTCAGGAAAGGGTTCTAGTAGGCACTTGAACAGACTCATGAAAGAAGTTAGCAATTCTAAAAGGCAGAAATGAGAAGGGAAAGCATTTCAGTGTCTGGAGAGCGATATGAGTATAGACACAATAGACGGAATGTTGCACATAAGAGCAAATCGTCCAGTTAGGCAGAAATGCATGGCACATGAGAAGAAGAAATGTTAAGATCAGGCTAAACAAGAGACAGACTAAGAAGGGCTTTAGATGTCAAAAAATATGTAATTTATGCAAAAAACAATAGGGAACCTCTAGAGCTTCTTGAGCTAAAGAATGATGTGATCATTCCTCTGTTTTAGCAAAAGAAATCTGGCAGCTAAGTGGAAGATGGAATGACTGACTGACAGACAATCATTTGAGTGCTTTGGCCTAGTCCTATGCTACAGATTTCTGAGGTAAGGACAGCCAAGCAGGAAAAAAAATCAGAAAATTAAAATAATTAATATTGCTTTTGGAGAATTATGCATTTTTTGGTTGTAATCACTAAGTAGTAGTTGCAGCTGGATGCAGCAGAAAGTACACAGAAGTTGGAGTCAAAGGACATGAGTTGATTACCTGTCTGACACAGTTGAATCATTTAAACCTGGGTTTCATTTTCCTCCCCTATAAAATGGTGGGATGGGAGGAATGGGGGTGGAGGTGGAATAGATTACCTTTAAGGCAGTTTTCAGCTCTTCATCTGTGGTCCTAGTAAAATGAGAATCTGGTTTCTTGAACTCTACTGAATTTATTTCAGAAATGAAAGTGAAATGGTACTGAGGAAGCTCATTTATGTTTAATCAAAGTTACACACTTTAACTCAAGTATTTGGATTAGATATTTGATCTCCCCTATTTGCAAAGCTCACAATCTTGGCAGGAAAACTCTTTGAAGCATTCCCAATTACATTAATTTATTGGAAAGGTTGGTCAGAGAATTGCTTTAGAAATTCTGCCAAACCTAACTTTTTATTGTTTTAGTTAGAGTGCCTCAAGAACTATGTCACTGTTCAATAATGTTTTGGTTAAAAACCCTTGTGCCTCCAGCTAGCCTGTGATAAGGATTGCTTTACCTGTGTGATCATAGCAGGAGAAATGAGCACACAGGCTGTAGACTACCAGAAAACTAAAAGAACATAAAATTATTGGATAAGTTAGGATATTTTTCTCCATTTTAATTACTAGTTTCAGTTATTACAGAACAACTTGCCAATCTATACATTTCTATAATCTTTTAATTTAGCCTGATATATAAACAATATTTTTATAGTCTAATAACAGCTCTAAGATTCACTATTTCATACAAATATTTTTAAACTTACAAATGGTGCAGGAAGCATTGTTTCATTAAACTTTCTAAAATGTAACTTTTTATATTTTAAAACATGACACATGTCAATAAATTTTCACTGGGGTCTAACTGGCACAAATGAATGAAATACAATTTATTAAGTACTTACTATGTGTCAGGCACTGTGCTAAGTACTAGGGATACAAATTCAAAAAGAAAAAAAAACAAAAAAAAACTTCTTGAGTTTATATACTAATAGGGAAAAGACAACACATAAGGATGAATGAATAATGGTGGCCAGGAAGGGGTATGATGGTCTCAGAAGTTACCAAGATGGTGAATGGATTCATAAGGAAGGGTGGAGCATTAGAGCATGCAGGAAAACAGCTGCAGAGTGCTTTCAAAAAAGAGAGTCTCATGTTCTTAAATTCAGCCAATACCAATAAATCAAAAGCTGCATCCTGATATTTTGGATATGTCTGAGAATTTTTGTTTTATAAAAACAATTTTCAAAACAATTTAAGTACTAGACAGAAATTGGATACTTAGAAGAACATGGAAAATATTGCCATTTACACCTAATGACACTGCAGCAAAATGTTAAAAAAAATTGAAATTAAATGATTAGTAATTGAATCATAAGGTTAGTAAATCAGTAATAGAAATGAATCCTTGATGGCTGCACATGTGACTTAGAACAATGTTTCTTAAACTGTGGGTCACAACTGAATGACTGGAAGTCAGGAAAAATTTGGCAACAATAAAATGTATCAAATATTTCACCAAGATTTAATTATTACACAAAAATAAGCACATCTATTTCATTAACATGCAAATTTGCTTTCATCTTTAATAAATGGTAAAATTACATGTAAACCAAAGAATTGTTTTAAAATCAATTTATTTATGATTTATTTTGGATATATGTTTGATATGTATACCTATTTTACATACCTATGTACCCAGGTCCCATAAAAATTTCTTAGGCAAAAAGGAATAGAAAAGATAAAGTTTAAGAAACCCTGACTTAGAAAAACACAAGGTAACATTATCTATGTTGTACTGTATTTTTAATTTGTAAAACATTTCCCAATTAGATTTTAATCTGGTCATATGCTAGAGTTTTCCAGGCCCTCCACTCCTCAGATGGAGAATTTGATATCTCTACATTAAACAATGGGGTTAGCCTAAAAAGTTTTACAAAATGATTAATGGATTCAAATTAAGGACATTGAAAAGAGGGAATCTCAAATAGTAATGATGACAAATCTTTCTGACTCCAGGCCTGGCTTTTATCCATTACACTACCTAGCTACCTTTATGGGTATGTGTATGTGCTTAATATCAAAATGAAGAACCAGAAAGGGGAAAATAGCACACATGTTGGAAAAACTTGTAGAGCAACACTGTACTTTTTGAGACTACTAATGCTCACTGCCAACAAAGATACCAAGTTATGATTTTGACTCATAAAAACTACATGTTCAGCTTTTTTTTAAGAAGAAGCAGTTCAAATCTTTGGTCTGCCAATCACTATCTGAATGATTCTGGGCAAATCACTTAAAATGAACTGCTTATTAACCCCACACTAGGCGCCTTTCTCAACGAAGTTGCAGAGTACACGTCCATCTACATAGTTAAAGGGATGTCTATTGCTAAGTGTTAGTTCCATATACCATTGAACTCACAGATCCATACTAAAAATAATTTCTTTGAAAGACTGACTCAACAGTTTTTGGAAATTCTGAATAGACTAAATGAAAAGATTTCTGTCACATGCTTTAAAATTATCAAAGGTTTCAGCAAAGAGACCTGAGAGATCATCTATCTGTCTAATCCAATGGTATCAAACATACCCACATAAATGAGATTAAAGTATAATTGGGAAACATGAATAAAATAAATTTAAAGAACAATAAAACACAGATAACTACATTTTAAAACTAAGGCGATATGTACCTCACAATGGTCTTTATATATAGAATAGTGGCTCCTATTTTTATGAGTTTAATACCACTGATCCAGTACAACTCTCTGATCTTATAAATGGGAAATTGAGACCTAGAGAGGTTAAAGGACTTGAAAAAAAAACAGGCTGAATATTGGGCGCTATTTCTAATATGATGAGATGCTTCCTTTCACAGCTGATATTTTTTACTTTTTTTATGAACTTGACACCTGGCTACCAGCATGACAATATAAAAATCACAGCAAACTGACAGTATTTCCTTATTACTTCACTGTCAATGAACCTCTACATTTTGATTACTGAGAATACACTATCAACTTCTGTAATTAAAAGGGGGGAGTATGCAATGAGGAGGCTGGTTAATTTAAGCTTTTATTCTCATATATCTTACTATAAAAATTTATAAAGAATAAGAATTGTTGCCTTCAAATGAACTAATGATGATTTCAGGGGACATAGTTTGCAAGGGGTTTGATTTGGGCATTTTTTCATATGTGTTTGTTATGGCAAAATAAAGTGTCAGCTTTATTTTATTTCAATGGATGAATGTTAATAAAATGTATGTTTATTATTTAATTCTTCAATTTCTAAGAGTCCCTACTGTTGTTTAGTCATTTCAGTAAAATCCAATTCTCCATGACCCCATCTTGGGTTTTCTTGGCAAAGAGGGTCATACAATAGCTAGTAAGTATCTGAAACTGGATTTGAATTCAGGTCCTTCTAACTCCCAGGCCAGCATTTTACCTACTATGCCACCTAGCCATCCACCAAGGGTCTTTGTTTTATCCTATTTCTATTTTTTTTTTCTTGAACTTCTTTTTTGGTAATTTTAACATCCAAATTGGGGCAGCTAAGTGGTGCAATGAATAGAGTTCCAACCCTGAAATCAGGAGGGCCTGAGTTCAAATCTGATTTCAGACACTTAACATTTCCTAACTGTGTGGTCCTGGGCAAGTCACTTAACCCCAATTGATTCAGGGAAAGAAAAAAAAGGGAAGGAAGGAAGGAAGGAAAAGAGAAAGGAAGGAAGACAAGGGAGGAAGGAAGATCCAAATAGGAAAAATGGACTAAGAGAGAAAGGTCAAATGCCTAAGATGATTTTTTTTCTCTCCTTAATATCTAGAACTCCATGGTCAACTCTCTTGTGAAAGAATGATTCATTTCCACTTGACTACTATAACATTTCCCAGGTAATTAAGGTTTGGAGAGCCAGTAGACACTAATGCCAATTGACTTTTATTAAAAGCTAACAACAAGCTGTGCTGAACATGAAAATGCAATGAAAACACATAGTATAGCCTAGTGCCTTCTACCTTCCTAATTATCCTTTATATGGCTAGTTTGTACAAAGTTTTTTGCATGCTGTCATCCAGATTAGATAGTAAATTCCTCCAAGTCAGGGCCTAACTTTTTGCTAGTCTTTTTATTCCTAGTGCTTAGTACAGCACTGACACTTAGTAGGTACTTAATAAATGTTTATTGACAGTTGAATTTCAGTTATTATTGTTAGAATGCACCTGGTTTAAATTGCACTTTCATATTATATGTAAAAATAAATGATGAAATAGACAATAGGGTAATCAAAGTACTGTTTGGCTTTGAAATCATACCACAACTTCTTACTTATCTTTTAGGCAGGAGAAGTACTTAAGGGACATTGATTAATGGAGACAAATCAGAAAAATAAGTGGATCTCTTAGTAAACATCAGGAAGAAATTCAGAGTTGAGAGATTAGGAATTAAAATAGCATGACTTTTTTTTCTTGATCTTGTTGACATAATTAAGGCAGGCAAATTATGAAAAGCAAAAATATTTGCCATTCAGGTTATCATAATAAATGCCTATTTAGGTAGATTTCAAATACCTAGGAAGCTGAATTAGCAAAGAGATTTTTTTTTTGCACTCTACTTTAAAAAAAAAAGATACTATGCCAGGTTTCTCTGGTTGTCTTTCTTTTTTCTTTTTTCCCCCAAGTGAGAACATGTACTGGGTTCTAGTCAAGGCTTTGACACCAACTGAGTTTATGCCTCTAAGCAAGCCATTTAATCTTTTGGCTTCTTCAGTTTCTGCTTCTATAAAATAGAGCTCAATCTGAGAAATGTGTTTTATGAAGTACCATGTATGTGTGAATGCATTATTAATACTTACAAATATAATCCTAAAGTGCTGGAAGATCATGAAATGCCATCTAATTTATCCTAAAAAAATCTAGAAATATAGTCTTAGAATTTTCAAGATATAAGGGAACTTAGAAATTAAATCTACTTACTTTGGAAATGAAAAACCTGGGCTTAGAAAAATGAGACTTGTTGAAAGGTGACAGAATCATAGGTAGAAAGAACTATGACTAAATGCCAGGTTTTCTGGATTCCATTATAGAACTCATTTTTCTTCTCCTTTTTTCTACACTGCCTATAGGGTTGGTTCTGTGAATTGAATAAGCTGTGGGTATGTGATTATGATAAAGCACTATTAGGCTCCAATAAGAAAGTGGAGAAATGATGAGAGGGGTAATTTCAGAAAAAAAACATGGCAAGACCTATATAAACTGATGCAAAATGAAGTGAGAATCAAGAGATCACTGTGCACAGTAAGAGCAATGTTGTAATGATAATTAAATGTGAAAGAAAATGGCTTTCTCCAATCGATAAATGGTCAAAGGATATGAACAGACAATTTTCAGATGAAGAAACTAAAACCATTTCTAGTCATATGAAAATGTGCTCTAAATCATTATTGATCAGAGAAGTGCAAATTAAGACAACTCCGAGAAACCACTATACTCCTTTCAGATTGGCTAAGATGACAGGAAAAGATAATGATGAATATTGGAGGAGATATGGGAAAACTGGGACACTAATACATTGTTGATGGAACTGTGAATAGCTCCAGCCATTCTGGAAAGCAATTTGAAACTATGCTTAAAAAATTACCAAACTGGGGCAGCTAGGTGGTGCAGTGGATAGAGCACCAGCTCTGAAGTCAGGAGGACCTGAGTTCAAATCTGGTCTCAGACACTTAACACTTCCTAGCTGTGTGACCCTGGGCAAGTCACTTAACCTCAATTGCCTCAGCAAAAAAAAAAAAAAAAAAATCAAACTGTGCATACCCCTTGATCCAGCAGTGTTTCTGTTGGGCTTATATCCCAAAGAGATCTTAAAGGAAGGAAAGGGCCCCACATGTGCAAAATGCTTGTGGCAGTCTTTTTTGTAGTGGCAAGGAACTGGAAACTGAATGGATGCCCATCAATTGGAGAATGGCTGAATAAACTATGGCATATGAATGTCATGGAATATTATTGTTCTGTAAGAAATGACCAGCAGGATGATTTCAGAGAGGCCTGGAGAGACTTGCATGAACTGATGCTAAATGAAATGAGCAGAACCAGGAGATCATTGTACACAGCAACAATGATATTATATGACAATCAATTCTGATGGATGTGACTCTTTCCAATAATGAGATGATTGAAACCAGTTTCAATTATCTCGTGAAGAAAAGTCATCTACACCCAGAGAGAGGATTGTGGGAACTGAGTGTGGATCATAACATAACATTCCCACTCTTTTTGTTGTTGTTCATTTGCATTTTGTATTCTTATTCATTTTCTTTCCTTTTTGATCTGATCTTTCTTTTGCAGCAAGATAATTGTACAAATATGTTTACATATATCGGATTTAACATATATTTTAACATGTATAACATATATTGGATTACTTGCCATCTAGGGGAGGGGATGGGGGAAAGGAGTGGAAAATGTGGAACACAAGGCTATGCAAGGATCAATGTTGAAAAATTGTTCATGCATGTTTTGAAAATTAAAAGCTTTAATTAAAAAAAATGAAAAAAAAAAAAGAAATAGCTACTCTGAACAATGTAACGATCCAAAACAATTTTAAAGGGATCAGGAAAAAAAATGCCATCCCCTTCCAGAGAGAAACTGAGGAATTCCGCATGCAAATTGAAGTGTAACTGTCATTTTTTTTTGCTTTTTTCTGTGATATAGAAACAGTTATCTATCAAGCTTTCTGCAAACCTTAAAATACCACTTGAATGCTAGCAATTGTTACTATTGTTATTGCTAAAATTTTTAAAAATCAATGAACTTGATTTTAACCAGAAAATCATAAAAACCATTTTCACTGAACTTAACTAATCAAACAAGCTTCGCATTTCTAAATTTCAAGAAACAATTTCAAGCAAGTCAGCTTGGGCTCCTAAAAAATATTAAATGCTTATTTCTCATTTTTTATTTTAAGAGTTTTTCTTGGGTAATAAAATAATTTTTAAGGAGGAACTTTTGTAGGAATGTTCTGCATCTCAGGTGCTGAAACACTATTATTTCAATGTAGCTTTCTACATAGTCATAGCTTCCAAATTTTTATCTTCCCTTGTAGTCTTCCTTTGCTCCAAAAGAAACAATTTGAGAAAGAAAATGTTTTGAATATTAGCATAGCCATAAAGCAAAGTGCATTTGTAATTCAGAGAATACTAAAGGAGTCTTACCTATAAATCACAAGAGTAAACACATCAATTCAATAACCTTCCCTCATGGAGCAAGACTAAAAATGACATCATCAGAGTAGCTACAGTGAACTGCAGCCAAATTCAAAAACTTAATTACAATTTTATATCTTTTCTACTTAACAAATCAATACTTTGGATTCTCTCACACTAACCAATATTTACTTACGTCAAGAGTTAATACATACACTGACCATTAAGAGAAGAGGGAAATGTCACCATTATTCTGAGAAAATAGCTACTGAGCAGATGAATATGTACTCTAATTTGTTGTTGCTGTTCAGTTATATCTAACTTTCTATGATTCCATTTCTTAGCATTCAAGTAGCTAATGTCTGAGACTACATTTGAACTCTAATCTTTCTTCATCCACTGTAACACCTACCTGTCTTCATTATGTGAACTTAAATAAAATAAATGTGTGCTAGCAACTGTGTCTCATTACTGAATAACCATGCTTTATATATTATCCTAAGCCATTAAAAATCTAAACTTCTAAAAAAGAAGTGGCTTTGGTAACTTCATCTCTGAAACTCCACCAACTGACAATCTCTTATCTATCTACCATTTTTATTATTAACAAAGCACTTTCACTCCTAATACTAAGCATGATTTTCAAAATAATTCTAAGGTATGCTTTATAGATAATCATGTGAAAAGACAATTCTGAATTGATAGTATACAAATCAAAAATTATTCTTCCTTTCTCCACAACTTCCCAATTCTGCCTACCTCTACCCATCAGTCACAAAACATTTTCATTCTGAAAGGAAAGAAAGCCTTTCCTCATGGCTAATAAGAGGATAGGAAATATTTTTCTCCTAGACTATTTCAATTGATGAATGTTATAATCTGATGAAAAAGAGATGACTTATTCTTTTCTCCAGAAGATACAAAAAATTGGATTAAAGTGTCTAAACAGCAATGGCCTCTTCCTTATGAACTATCTTATTAACTTATCTCTCATTAAGAAAACAGTCAAATACCAAGTCAAATAAAGTCTTTCATTTAAAATATAAACTGAGGCAAAGGGATCTTTTTGACTTGAAATATGCACATAATCCCCTCTATTTTCCACTTTACATATAAGCCTTCCTCATTCTCCAGACCATAATCATCTTTCCTTTCTCCAAACTTCTCTGGTAATCATTCAGCCCAACACAGTTCAGTCCTCAATTTCCTGTTTCCTCCCTCCCTCTCTCTCTCTTTGTCTCTCTGTCTCTGTCTCTGGTGTAGTGTGTGTGTGTGTGTGTGTGTGTGTGTGTGTGTGTGTGTTCTTTATCTCCCTCACTAGATTGTATCAGGAACCAAGTCCCCTATTTGGATTTGTTATTCTCCAAAGCTCCTAGTAAGACAGCTAAGTGACACAGTGGACAGAATGCCTAAGCTGGAAACAGGAAAATTCATCTTTAACCTCAGACACTGTAACTGTGTGACACTGGGCAAGTCACTGCCTTATATTCTGCCTCTTAATATGTGTTAAATTAAATGTTTGAATTGAATTTTACAGATGAGTAAAAGAGAGATGTGTGACAGAGAGAAGAAGGGATTTAATATCAAAAAGACAGTAGATCTCGGATGCAAATATTCTAACTCTAAATCCAATGCTCCTTTAAATCCTAATGCCTTTTAGGAGGTAAGAATGGAGAAAGACCAAAAACACAGCTATAGCTAACCTAAATTTGGAATGTAGCTTCAGATCATTTAAACAGCATGCCAGGATATAATGTATTATAAGTCCTTTACACAAAAGGGGACAATGCCTGCACAAGGGGAAATGAAGAAAAAGAGACAAAGGGTCAAATTTCTATTTCCAGTTAAACCCTGTGTATCTTTTCCTTTGAAGTTAATGGGAGATCCATGCACAAAATAGCTACCCATAAAAGAATGGAACTAAAAAAGGGTCCAGAGCCTAATAGGGTGTGTGAACCATCCAAATGTAAAAACCTAAATCCAATTAGTTTTGAGTTCTCCAAGAAATACTAGAGAAGAAAAATGACAAAATAGAAAAAAGGGGATAAGAGAAAAACTTGTAGTTTTGTTAGTCAAAGACATTAGGAAAACTCAGTTACTGCATACTATTTTTCACTAAGTCTTAGAAGCCAGATAATGGCAATCACTTCCTGGGATATTGTGAAATAGCACTCCTTAATTCCAAACTTGCTTTTGTTCAAATGAAAATAAAATATTTGTGATGATATTTTATGTCATTTTTATAATTAGCTTCTTCATTTACTTTTGGCAACTATTGCCTTCGGCAGTAAGATAAAGTCTAGCACCCAGCCAAGATTATTAGTACTGAACTTGGAGTTTCATTCTGAAAGATTGTCAGAATGGATACTTCAAAAGAAATGACTTGCATGCACAGATTGGGTCATGCTAATACTTCTTCACTGTATTATAATCCTTTTCATCTGGGTCTTTTTAAAGCAAGCTTATTACTTCCTTTCATGCAATACTAAGCTGAGTAAAAGGCTATAGTCAATGAAATATGCAGTTCGACAGAATGGGTTCATACCTTCATCACTAAAACCCAATAAATTAAGGCAATTTTTAAAAATATGAAAATATACCACCAAAAAAGCATATATGCAAGCATTAGTCTTCACAATTTAAAAACCCTCCAAAGTTCTGTGAAAATCACAGCTTCATCTGAGACTTTGAAGTCTAACATTCAAAAATGCTATTTCCCCTATCAAATATTTTTATCTTAAAAAATCCAAACATTTTATTACTGTTTTAAAATTCAGGGTAAGCATGACATTCACAATGTTTTTTCCTTGATGGTACAAATAATAATCAATTTTATTCAGCAGAGTGTAAAGTAGAAAGAAGAATTAAATAATCACTGTCCTATACCATGAAACAGATTTTGCATGATGTTAGCCAAATTCTAATAAACAACATCCTGGAAGAGAACCACACAATGAGTTGCTAAGAAAATGCAACCTATTATGGTCATGGATAACCAATTAGCTTCTAAATCTAGATAATGTGAGAAGATACATTATTACTGATTTTAAATAATGACTATGGAATAGAAACTGTTTTCTAAACAAAGTCAAGCAGTGTCCAATCCACAGATTTTTTTTTTAACTAACATTGCATCAGAATCTATACAAAATATACAGGAACATGATTCAAATTTGTAAAAATAAAAATTATTCCCCAATTGATATATGGTCAATTGGCTATGAATAAGCAGTTTTCAAAGGAAAAAATCTAAGCCATCAATAGCCATGTGCAAAAAATACTCCAATTCACTAATAATTGGAGAAATATAAACTAAAGCAACTCGAGGTTCTACCTCACACCTATCTGATCTGTCAAAACTGAAAAAAAAGAGAAACTGAAAAATGTTGAAAGAACTGTGAAAACAGGTATGTTAATAATCAAGTGACCGTGACCTTAATATTTCCTTCTCTAATTCGGCCACTTAGTAGTTACAATGTTACATGCTCCACCATAGGAAAAGTCTCCCTAGACAGACTAATACCTTGAAACAACGATATTCATTTTAGATACAGATTATAAATTAAACCTAATCTGTATGGAGTAAAACCTGCAAATAGATTATATTTATATAACTCCTATCTTCTTTAACATTAACATATTTAACACTAATATATTAAAAAAATGTTCAACTACAGGCAAATGAGTAGAGAACAGTAATCACTAAGTACAAATAATTCTTTTATATCATGACTATTATTCCCTAAACATCCTTCACCAGTAAAATATTTAACTCAATTTAACAAGCTATTATTAGGCACCTAGCAGAATTTAGTGTTAGTGAAGGGTGCTAGGAATACAAAACAACAAAGGCCTATCCACAAAAAGCATTTATTCTCCCCAGTTAGGGAATGAGGTGGGAGGGGGAGAAGAAAGGAGTGAAATGCAAGGTACATAGATATGTAAATAAAATTATGCACATGAAACAAATAACAAGTCATTTCATTAACAGCTAAATTAAGAAAGGTATCTTTTAGAAGCTCTCTTTTGTGGTGAGCCTAGAATGCAGCCGGGGTTTCAATAGGAAGATGAGGAGGAAAAGCATTCCAAGCATAGAGAACAGTACATTCAAAACCCAAGGAACAAGACCCGGACTATCAGGAGCAGGCCAGTTCTAACGGAATGTCATTGTCGTAGCTGTAGTTGTCTGTCCTTCCTTCCTGAAGAAGGCTAACAGGGAGCTGATGGCCATTACATGCAAGTGACTTGAATTGAAGTGAGGGAGAGCTATGCAAAGTCACCTGCCACTTTCCTCTCCAGAACCATCTGAGTCCAATAGTCACATAGAGATCAGAATGACTGGAGATGGCCCTAGATACAGATTTTGGAATGTAATGTGTCCTCAAAGTTACTATATGTATTTTCATATATACATATGAAAACTGTAGCCTCATATGAACACTGAGAATAATCTTGGAGTTTATAGAAATCAAATTTGGGCAGCTAAGATGCTGCAGTGGATGGAGTCTAGGGTCTGGAGTCAGGAAGAACTTAATTCAAACACCCTCCAGACACTTTAATAGTTGTATGACTCTGGATAAGTCACTTAACCATGTCTACCTGTTTCCTTATCTGTAAATTGAGCTGGAAAAAGAAATGACAAACCACTTCAATATCTTTGCCAAGAAAACCCCAAATGGGGTCAAAAGAAGTAAGGCATGACTGAAAAACAACTGAACAACAAGCTCTCCTTTTGCAGAATGAAAAAAAAAATATTATCTGTCTTGGGTTGTACTAAATTTCATTAGGAATAACATATTCATGGAAGACAAGTCTTGCCCTCATGGATTTTATCATCGTTTCTATCCTGAAACCATCAACCATTATACTCTTTCCAAAAACAAACAAACAAACAAATAAACAAACAAAAAACTGAAGGGAAAAAAACACACCCCTTTAAAAGTAAGTCACACATTCCTCTTATCCATGTCTGCCTTAAGCACACTGCCTGTAGGTTTCAAACAGATCAAAAACTGGCATGGCAAAACACTACACAAAAGATTCAGGTAAAGTAGCCCAGGAGGAAATCTATATATTCAATTTTCTAATCTTAGGAGTTAGGAAAGTTTCTAGACCTGAAACCATGAAAATTTTGAAATAATTCTTCTGAAAAAAGAATTTTGAATTCTAACCTAGTGGCAGAAGCGCTACTGCATAACACCACTTCCCAGGAATGACTTTATCATGTACTCCTGTGGAGCTGGCTAGATGGTATAATGGATGGAGCACTGGCCCAGGAGTCAAGAGGACATGAGTTCAAATGTGACCTCAGACTCTTAAGACTAGAAAACACTGTGTAACTCTAGAAAACACACATACACACACACACACAAGTGCTTCTGGAGGCAGATCATTAAAATGAATCATATTAAAGACAAACAACAACAACAAACAAACAAAAACAAAAAAGACACCCAAACCCAGGCACTTAATATGCTGATACCTTTGTAAAAATTTCAGCAGAAGCCATCAAATGTGTCAAATGAAGAGACAAGAATATAAAACAAATGTTTATTGAATAACTATGTTTAAAGGCACGTACTAGGGGCAGAGGACAAGATGATAAAAATGAAAAAACAGTCCCTATTTTTTTAAGGGGTTTATGTCTAAGATGATAGAATAGTCCTTTATCAAGGACATATCCAGGGCGGCATTCTGGATATGAAGTCTAGAAGAGTAGATTCAAATCTTGCCTCTAATATTTACTAGCTCTGAGAATCATATCACTCAAAGTGAGTTTTATCTGTAAAATTAAAATAATGGTACCTATAACATGCCATTATGTTTTTATAATACTCAAATAAGATAATATATGTAAAATACTTCTAAATTTTTTAAGCACTATGCAAATTATCGATGAGTAATCATCATTATAAGTCAATACAATAAACTTTTAGAAGGGAACAACTGCTTTAAAAAACTAATGACATCAAGAAAAGATTAGAAGAGATGGTCCCTCAATTGAACCTTAGAAGATAGTAAGGATTCTAACGGGTAGAGGTGATGAAGGAGTGATTTCTAAGCATGGGAAACAGGTAGGGCAAAGATCTAGAGATGGAATATTGTGTGCAAGGAAGAGCAACTAGGTCAATTGAGTTAAAATATATAAGGGTATAAATCTTTTTAAGCAGCATCATTTGAGCACAGCAGCAAAATACAATACAGTGAATCATTTGGCATCTCAGAATTGTAAGGCCAGACTCACATTAAAATCCACTACCTTAATCAATCCTTTCCCAGCAGAAAGTGATAACTCCTTCCTCTAAACTCCAAATACTTCTTATAATGTATTTAGTATTCATGATCAAGCTTATACTTCCTTGCTAGATACTGTGAGGTAAAGGCATAGGCACAGGCATGTAGAGAGATGTAAATATACATGTGTGTGTGT
>JAJPUD010004087.1:0-51041 GCA_023553655.1 Myrmecobius fasciatus
GGTCCCATACCTAGTAAGAGTTAAGTATATGAGATCAGATTTGAACTCAGGTTCCCCTAACTCCAGGACTAGTGTTCTATCCACTATGTCATCTATTTTGTTCCATATTCTATGAATGTTCATGCCTCATTAGTCATGTCAATAAATTTGACCAGAATAAAAAAAAGGCTATTTGATATAAGATAGAAAGCAATGGAGAGTGTCAGGTTACCTGACTTCATTTTGGATTTACTGCATGGCAGATAAATAATTTTTCTTTTCCATCAATCAAAGTAGATGCAAACTGCAATCAGTAGATAAGGCTTAAAAAGCTACCATTAAGTTACAGTACCTAACATTTTGTTTCTACTTGAAAATGACCAAGGCCATGATTTCCATTATCAAGGAATAAAAAATGGTATTTTCTGCTTATGTAAAATATGTGATGCTTAACATTTAAACAAGCAGAAAATGTCATTTTGTTATGCTGTAGTGAAGACTGTTAGGATTGGTTATTTTGAAGAGGAAATAAAATGCATTTTGCCAAATCTAAAAATGCTCAAATTTAAACCAATAAATGATTATATGAAATTTTATATTAAAAGTACAAGTAGATACCAAAAGAATGTTTTTCCTGACAAGACCACACACAACCTTCCTTAAAAGTTTAAACATCCTAACTTTGTAAGGTCATCGTAAGAGTTATCTATTCCTTTCAGAGAAAAATAGCATATTTTCTATTAAAAGCAAGATCAATAAAAAATATTATTAGCAATCAATTGATCTTAAAATGTTTTTGAAGCCTTTTAAATCTGCATATTTCAGTTTTATATATTTTTATCAATTAGGCTATGAGACTCCATTTATTTTCAGTAGCTGCCTACCATGTTTTGAAATCTCTCTTCCTCTATCTTCAACGCTGCTTCCCTAACTTCCTTCTGGTCCCACTAAAATCCCATTTTCAATAAGAAGCCCTTACTGAACCCTGTTAATGCTAGTATCTTCCCTCTATCAATCATCTCCATACTGTATATATCTTACATTACGAGGTTTCTTCTTGTTTGTTTTTTTTTTTTTAAATCTCATTGCTTCAATTAAAAATAAATGAACTTCTTGAGATCATGGACTATGTATTGCCTTTCTCTATATTTCCAGGGCTTAACACAGTGCCTAGTACATAGTAGATGCTTAATAAATGGTTGTTGATTTGATTAGGGAGGTAAATTGCCAAGATCTTGATCATCTGAGATATGCAATTATGGCAGGTATATCCATAGCTCAAGTGGTAACAGTTTGAAAAAAAATCTGACCTCTATGTTTATGATTTGAAAAAAGTAAACAACTTTTTTTTAAATGATTACATTTTACCTTTAAGGTATCAGTGTACCATTCTATTCCACATGAAGTAAGTGATCAGAGGTATACCATAAAATAAATTAATGCAGATTATTAATAGTTACCTTAAAAGTGTCCAAATCCAGCAGTTGTATAATTGCAAATTAACACAACTCCAAGGTACTCGTATATACCCATCAAATTGGCAAAGTTAAACAAGATACCATTCGATAATGGACCACAGAGAAACAAGCTTATCATTACACTGCTGGCAAAGCTGTACATTTGGGCAATCCATTTGAAAAGTAATAGGGTGTTACACAACAAGAGCCACAAAACAGTTCATATAATTGACCCAATGACCATATGTCTAGGATATAGTTTAAGGATATTATTGACATGAGGGAATGGGAAAGGTCCATCAGTACAAAAATGACCATTTACAACCCGATGACTCTGCTAGATGGAGAAAATAAATATTTCAAGGGATTGTTATAAGAATCAAGTGAAATAAATTGTGTAAAGTAAGTTGCAAATCAAAAATAGCATAAATTTTAGTTAATACTACATTATTCTCCATAAACTAACAGATGAAAAATCCTTATACTATAAACATAGCTTAACAATTAAATCAATAAACTATATTGGAAATATAGCATTATCACAAAAAATAACTAAAACAAAGCAAAACAATCACCAAAAAAAATTATAACCCATAATTATCAATGCATGAAATGTATGCCTGAGCATTTGAGAACATTTTAAATAGATGCTGCCATACTGAATAGTAATAATCCCCAAACTATGTGTAATGAAGAACTTTAAAATATAGAGTTCTAGCTTAAGAAATCAAAACTCTCTGGGAACAAAACATCACTTTTATCCTCTTTGCTACAGTAGTTGTCTTCAAAATGGTTTTAAGGACTCTACAAGATAAGGTTTCATTTCGTATTTGTATTCTGTTGCAAAAAGAAACCATATATTTTGTCCAACTATAAAATAGTTCATAGAACATTAAATGATAAAAAACCCTCAAAAATGACATACTGAGATTATGTGTATTAGTTCCATGAAAAGCTGTGAAAAAAGATTAAATGAGAAGATAAGTGTAACTGATTATAATGATCATGGTAGCAGAAATAATTGGAAATAGTATATATGCCTAAAATTTGAAAAATAGATGAAAAATTAGAGCATAAGAATATGTTATTGTTCCACTATATCATAAGCAAGTATGAATATGAATAATGTAATATAGGAATTTGCATTAAGCTATACATAATGAAGAAAAATCCAACATACATGTTGATAAACAGGTAAATTTTAATAACAATAAAATGATAGAAACAAAATATTTTTTAAAACTACAAAGAAGGAAAATAGTCCAGAAGAGAATTTGGAAATAATTAGCTATTTGATTGTTATTTTGTTAAAATTAATAGATAAACTAAAAATTGTAAATGACCCAAAAATGGTACACATGCATTTTTAAAATTTCTATTCAAATTTTTCAAAGTTTTTGTTGGTAGTTATTATGTTTATAATAAATAACTTTAAAGGAAGAACCATCTGTATACTTCTTACTTTTTTTTTTTTGAGGCAAGTGGGGTTAAGCAGGGTTAAGATCACACAGCTAGGAAGTGTTAATTGTCTCAGACCAGATTTAAAATCAGGTCCCTCTTGATTTCAGGGCTGGTGCTCTATCCACTACATGACCTAGCTGCCCCCATCTGCATACTTCTTAAAGACAAGAAAAATATAGTTTTGTCCTTATTGGAAATGAGTTGAATAGTTTTTCAGTACACCATCCAGCATATTTACTTTCCTAAACAAGACAATTAGTGTAATTTTATGGTTGAAAAATGGGAGAAGGGAAGGAAAGAAAAAGAGGGAAAGAGAAGGGAGGGAAAGAAAGAATAGGAAAAGAAAGAAGACATTTAGAGTTTTATCTGTAGAGTAAAGCAGAATTTATGCATATATGTACATATAACAAGCAATTTAAAATATTTGGTTTTTGAAAGCTAACTAATAATTCTGACCACATTTCTTACATTTTCTATCCTAATATTAGATAGATCATATATAAAGCATAATTTTGCCATTCTCTATTATTAATATTCATCTGTTCTTTATCTTCAATCAGGAAAATGCCATCCCTTACCCATAATAATTCTACTCAGAGGACAATAATTGAATAACACCATAATGGCTATTAATGCCTACTCTGTGGACCTCTTCTTAAAATGTACCCACTTTATCCAATTGAATTCCCTCAAGATAGTGGTCTAGTACTGTCAATTAGTCATTCTTTTTGGCCTTGGCTATTTTACTACTTGCCACTTCCTCCCAAGGTTTAGTCCACGATCTAATCTCAGACCTCTCAATTAAATGACTCCAAAATGACTTCATATTCCCAGAAGGCTCTTACTTCATTTACTTAAATATTTATCTGAGCAAAGAAGCAAAGAAGGCTTCTCTGCTCTTCTGGAACTTAGTGTTGTTACAGGAAGGACAGTTTCATCATTTAGAAAAAGAGAATAGCTCTATTATTTGAGATAAGTTTGAGACATTTGCACAGTTTTAGTTCCCTTCTTTTCAAATCTTAAGCAGAACCAAGAGTCTAAGTAGACCATCTTGATCCTGAATCATGGGAATGGGAAATAAAGTTTGATTAAGACAGACATGTACGTACATGTAGATACCTACATACATACATACTTAGGTATATCAGGATAAGATACACATTAAAGTGGACAAATTTATACATATTCATTATATTTATAAAAGGGGTTGCTACAATGGCATTGCTTTAGTAAGGCATAGAGAATGTATATGAAGGACAGAATTCATAGGCCAAAGCAAAAGAGGAGTTTTATAATGTACAATTTGTAGAGAATAAGAATTGGACTCATCTTTAAATCCTCCAAATTATGTGAAGAAATATAAATGGAAGGTACAAAGTGAGTCCCTATCAGATTTCTCTCATCAATAATCTACTATAACAAACACAAGGCCTAGCAGTGAATGGACAAGGGCCTCAATTGACTCATACTTCCCCCATCTAGTTTTCCAAACAACTATAACTTATTCCCTTAGTCCTTGGTATTCAGAATCTGCATCTATGGAGGCAAAACACTAATCCCCAGGGCTAATTCTGCACTCTCTAATCCCCACTTAGGTCATCCTCCATTCTCCATTGTTTTTTGATTATTCTCTTCCATTGTTCTTTCTAGAACCTGGGTTCCATTATTAACAAACTCACTTTTACCCAGACCATTTCAAACTTTTCCTATATTTCTGTCCTTTTCAGCTTTTTTTCCCCCAGTTTGTCCATAAAACTGTTCTTCTTTTCTTTTGGCATAAAGCTTGAAAATCTTGCTTGGGTCTGAAGGTTTGTATAATATAAATGGCATTTTTTAAAAATTCCTGACCATCTTCTCTAATGCTAGAAACACCTCCTCTCATCTACACCACACCTTGAAATATAAAGGGCCATTGGAACATCTTTGATCTCCTCAGCCATCCCCACACCATTAATATGTCATCATTTCTGTAATTTCTCCCCTATCTGACTATACCACCCAATTCACATTCTTGCTACTTCAAAAAATTATTGTGAGTCATGTCCCTTATTTGTCAAGGAATTGAGTGCTTATATGATCTGAAACACAGTCTTCTACTATACCACAATCCTAGTCTTCATATTTCAGTTTTCAATATACTTTCAAATAATTCTCTGA
Organism: Myrmecobius fasciatus; assembly: GCA_023553655.1. Classification (NCBI taxonomy): domain Eukaryota; kingdom Metazoa; phylum Chordata; class Mammalia; order Dasyuromorphia; family Myrmecobiidae; genus Myrmecobius; species Myrmecobius fasciatus. Next base: position 5,055 of record JAJPUD010004087.1, read on the forward strand.
ATGCCTTCCAAGCTTCTTTACTATTTTTGTGGACACTGCTAACATCCAAGTCACTCCAGTATATAACCACAGATTAAACCTTGCCTTCTCTCTCTTTCACATCCAATATCCAATAATTTTTCAAGTCCAATTGATTCTTTCTATCCAGAATACTTTATATCTTTTCTCTTCCAACCAATATATTTATCATCCTATTTCAGGTCTTCTCTATCCATCTCCTAGAGTAATATAATAGCCTCCTAATAAGTCACCTTGCTTTCAGTCTCTATCCTATCCAATACATTCTTTACCGAGCTACAAAAATAATTTTAAGGCATATATCTGACCATCCCACATCCCACCCCTGCACAAAAATCTTCAATGACTTCCTAGTGCGTCTAAGTTGAAAATCCCCATAATCAAGCATTGACATGAGAATGAATTCCTCTTTTCTCTCCAGTGTAATGTCATATTACTTCCCTTCACAAACCCTATACTCTGGTCAGTCTATTCCCTGAACTTTCTGTCTCCCAAATATACAGGTTCACATAATCCTAGGATGGTCTGTCTGTATCTTTCTCTTCTCTGTTGCAGTCTCTTTCTCTCTGCTTCTGTCTCTCTTAGCTATTTGTGTTTATTTTATCTATTTACATATGGGCAGTCAGGTCAGGAAGACTTGTCTTTTGTGTAAATCTGCCTGTATTAGCTGTGTGACTCAGCAAGTCACTTAATTTTGAATATTACCTACTCCAGAGTTTGTGGCAACACTTGTTAGCTTTTCCACTCCTGATTTTGGTAACAAAAATAATCTTTGAAAGCTTAATTTGATTAAACAGTTTTAATTTTTGCTCTTCATCCTTGAAGCCCTCTAATTTTCTCTATAAAGCACTCTAGAACACCTTCTCTCTCATCCCTGCCAAAAGCATCCTGCCTTCTAGCTGCTAAATTTCTAAATGGCACTAATCAGTGCTGAGTGCAGTTATTCTGATAAAGCATTGATGGTCTGATCTGACCACAATGGGAAACCTGGGAGTGAAGTTGAGAGCTAAATGAAGAAATACCTCCTCCAAGCACTCTTCCTATTCTGTCCTGAATATAAATCCAGAGTCAGAGCTGACAGTTTACACATGATGCATTTTCCTAGGTACTTCTAAGGAGAGGAGGAAGGCATATTCCCTAACCAAGGATCATTGCCAGTTCCTTTGTCCTCCAAAACATACTGCCTGCTGCCTAGTACTGTTGTGTTCATTTTCTGAAAGCACCACTTTTATCACACTCTAATCCTTAGGACTCAATGAACAACTCAAAGTCCAAACTCATCAGGTTGCCATTCAAGATCATTTACACCCTCTTTCTCCTTATCTTTCAAGACTTCTTTCTCTCCACTCTCTTATCCAGGAAAGTGTAGAGCACTAGCCCCTTGGGTTTACTCTCTGTCCCTCAAATGTCACCATGTAAGGTAAATGGTAGAAGCAGGTAGAAAGCACAGTGAATAGAGTAGCATCAGGAGGATGCTTTCAAATGTGACCTCACACATTTATTAGTTTTGTGCTGTAGGCAAGTCATTTAAGTCTACCTGAGTTTTCTCAAATGTAAAATGGAAGTCATAATAGTCCTTCCCATGACTGTTGCAAGAATCAAGAAAATATTTGTAAAGTAGCACAATGCCTGGCACAAAGTAGTAGCTCTGTGCTCACAATATTCTCTTTATATGAAATGATCTTCCCTTTTCCACCACCTCTGCCTCTACAACATAATACTAAGTAATATCATGAGGGAGAGAGAGAGTAGTACACCTGGGGAACAAGAAAGGCCTTTTGTAAGAAGTGGCATCTTGAGCTGGGATTTAAAAGAATCCAGCAGCATTGAGTCAGAGTCTGGGAAGGGGATCACATGTTTAAAGGCCAGGAGGCTGAACAAAAGCATACAACATAGCAATCTTCAATCAACCAAATGAAAATAAAACCAATTCAAAAGTAGACACTCCCAAGCAGTCCTACTGTGAAAGAATTATGGTTGATTTGAGAAAATGTGTCAAAATAAACTGTGAGAAGCCAAGAATAAACACCAAAAATTGTCAATTATTCTGGTACACAGGTGATGGCAAAATAAAATAAAATGCGCTCCAACATGTTTGTATTTTAAAATTTCTCTGTCACTCTTTCACAAGTGTGTGTTCATTTTGAGAAATAGGATGAAAGGGTTCAGTTTCAAATATTGTGACATTTTATATCATCATTTCTTAAATGCTTCTAACATACCAAAAGATCACATGCTAAAGGAACATTTAAAAATCCAATTGTACAGTTCAGGGACAAAATTAAACCAAGAAAAATATTCACAAGATATAGGGGAGGAAGTCCTTTCTCCCATTCATTCTCCTAAATACTCCTAATGAAGAAAAGACTTCCATGTGGTAATAAGATTATGTTAGTCAGAATTTTTTTTTTAAATGTTCATGAGGTGCCTTAAAAGTAGGGGGAAAAAACAACCAAAGAATCAGCAGAAGAAATTCTCAGCCTGTGTAAATAGCAGATTATACTTTACCAGTTGTTTTTTTTTCCTAGATTGGGTGAAAAAAATGAAATTCAATATTATTAGAAAGCACTAATATATCTTTTTATTCAAAGGAGGTAAATAGTGTCTAATTAGTAGTACTTAAACAGAGCCAATTTAAGTTCCCCCCATGGGAACTATAGAATATTTCACATTGGAAAGTTTATGCTATGTATCTCAATCATGCTTCTTATTAATATTGCATCATTAAAATCAAGCTAAGTCTCCTCTTAGCCAATCTAGTTTCAGATCTGTTACATTATTTTTTTTATCAAGTACTTTTTAATTAGATTAAATGCCTATTTTTAGAGTGCATAGGGAAAATAGCTAGGAAAACAGTAATTCAGACAGCCTGACAGTGAGGGCAGGCATGGTGGTAATTGGATTTTAGGTCTTTTCATGCTCTTATATGCTTTTTCTACCCTATGGGAAGTATTAAATTCCCCTCCACACATCTTGCTGAAAGACTGCCAAAATCGAGGTGTTTACCAGGAGAAATACAAGGACATACATACTTAGATGTCTCTTAATAGCTCCCCTATGAAAAGACCTGCTTAGTTTAGTCTCCACTCATCAGAATAATGGTACCCAAATAGCCTATTTAAATTTTGAAATAAATCTTCTCATTCTGCCTTTTTTAAATGTCATTTATAACCTGCTCAACACTGAAGAAATGGTATGACATAACTGATAGAGCAATAGTTATAGAAACAGGAAAAATTGTTGTTGTTCTTTTGCTAATTGTGTGACCCTATGGCAAATTTTAACCACTTTTGCCCCTAGTTTCCTCATCTATAAAATAGGAATAATAATTATAATACCTCATTCATAGGAATGATGTGAGGATCAAATGAGGTAATATATGTAAAGTGTTATGCAAATCCAAAAGGGCTATCTAAATGTCACTTATGTGAAATAACTGAAATTAATTTGGAGTTTTCACTTGGAGATCAGCACAGGGCTGTGACAAATGGCATAAATTGATCAATATAACACTCCTGTCCCCAAGTTAAAAATACCAAATATGGAGGTTCTTTCTTATATTTATATAACATATATGTACACAGGCATATATTGTATACAGTTGTTATATGTCATATGTCAATGACCTAAAAAAAAAGTTAATGCAGCTTCCTGATTGGCATAATTTGTCCCCAAGGAGGAGCAATTTTACTGCTAAAAATCATGTTCAATATACATCTCTGGCTGACATGCCTCTCGGGTTTCTAAAGAATAGTATCTACCTTGTATAAATATTCTGCTAATATACTAAGGACTTCATAAACATGTATGAATTAATGAATGAATAAATGAATGGTCATTCCAATTTTCCAGGCACAGGATTGCATGTAATTCTAATATTTAATAAAAATGATCCATTAGTTTAACTAGTAAGAATCTTTGACCCCAAAGCCAAAAGTATATTATTTGTTCTTTATAAAAAATGTTGTAGGTCTGATAACTATGGGGATAAGTCAATGTTTTAGGAATTAGGACTCTGGGATTCTGGCCCTGACTCTACCATAACTATGTACTCAGAGGAAATGTACTTAATTCTCTGAACTTCACTTTACTTTCTGATTAAAATGAGAAGATTCTTTGAAAAGGATAAAAATTGTAGAAATGTAATTTGTGTTATAAATTCTTAATTTTACATTCTTTTTTTAAAAAATATGATTTAAAATGAAAAAAATGCCTTTTCTTTAAAAACTGAGAAGTAAACTCTATTTATTCAAAAGAAATTTACAGTGAGAGTTTTGATGAATTGTTCCATCTGTTCATATGAGATTTTAAAGGAACTGGCTTATAAATTTTGCTCTATGACATTATGTTCACTTAGCTAAATTACTCCTGCAGTTGTAAATAGGATAGGACTTACTAAATCTTCCCATGAGATAGAGTTTTAAATGTAAAAGTGTGCTTTTAAGGTCCTCTTTTTGGTAAAGAAGTACCTCAATCTTTTCATATGTATTACATATGTCTGACTTCTTCTCTACTGTAGTCTCTGGCCACAAACTTCCAATAGTTAATGGTGGTGATGTCATTTTAATAATCTAGAAGAGATACATAAATACTTTGGGAATTTTCAGTCTGATCAGTGTTTGAAACAGACAACATTAAGAATTTTACATGCCATATGGAACAGTGTGACCCTCATGGAAAACATACAAAGATGTGGTTTTTCCCAAAGAGCCAGGAAAAGACTTTTGTAAGCATTGATTTTCAGTAGTGTCTTTACACTATTTAGCTCTCTCCCTCCCATCCTTTGCCTCTTGCAATTCCTGCCTTCCTTCAAAATACAAGTATAGCCCTCCCTCACTTAAATTCAATTCACTTTCATGTCATAGATCACCTCCCTGATGTCATGGTCCTTTTCGAGAAAGGACCAACAACAACAAAAATGACCACTTTTTGTTTAGGATAAGCAATAGCATTTTTCCTGGTCCTGTACAAATGCAAATGCATTCCCCCTCTAATATCTATTAGCTTTTATTTATAGCAATCTTTATATATATATACATAAATAATATATATTATTATATTATTTATATATTAATATATAAATAATATATATTAAATTATATATATATAAAACCCTTAATATATATAAGGGTTATATATATATATATATAACCCTTATATATATATACATATATATATATATATATTAAGGGGTTTTTTTACAAATATTTTTAAACAAATCTCAAATGAATATCAATATAGTACCAGCATATATAGTTTCAATTCCTACTAACCAAAAAAGTTACTTGCTGCACTTGATCAGTAAGATTTAATAAGTTGTTTCAGGTTCAGTGCTTTTTCCCATCTCATTTCCCCAAAACAGGATGTAGTTGTATTCCTTGGTTATATACTGGAGCCCTCTTATCAGCTACAGAATCAAAAACAGTTCTTCAGAATTTATAAAGGTACATATTTCTTTATCTAACATACTATGACACACTGAAATCTCTACAGATGAATAAATATTTAATTCATGAGACAAAGTTAAGGTTAATTGAGATTCGGCAACAAAAAGAGTTAGTCACAAATCCTATGAAATTATGATGAACTTATTTTAAGATAATTTATTAAAAAATAATAATTTGGATTTCTTTTCTTAAAGTAAATCAGTTTTATTTTCTATTCTAATATTTATTTGTTCAAGAAAAGGTCCAAAAAAGTTACCTGGTAGAGGGTCTTGGCCTGAAATCAGAATAGGAAGTTCCACACAGTCTTCTTCATTTGACCTAAACCAGTAGTCAAAAATCAACCACATTTCCAGGGTACTTCCAGTATGCCTCAGGTTTACTGTATCTAAATGCCAAGATCTGTTCAGCTGGATAGATTTTCCTGATATTTGAAGCTTATAGAGTGATCCAATGCCCTCAAATTCATCCTGGGAGAAAAAAAAATAATTTGTCTAACTTTTCTTCATTCCCAAACTCCTCTCAATTTTAAATTGCATTTGGAATTGTATTTATTAGAATCAACACACACACATTTGTGTATGTGTCTATATCATATAAATTCTCTTTCTCTCTCTCTCTCTATATATATATATGTATGTATGTACAAATGCACGCATATGCATGATATATTTTGGTTTTCAGTGTTTAACACTTTGTGATCCCATTTGAGATTTTTTGTTGGCTTGATCGTTTTGGCAAAAACACTGGAATGGTTTGCCATTTCCTTTTCCAGCTTATTTTATAGATGAGTAAGCTGGGATAAAGGAGTTCAAGCTATTTGCCCAGTGTCTGAGATCAGATTTGAACTCAGGAAGATGAACCTTCCTGACTTCAAGCCTGGCACGCGATCCACTGTGCCTTCTAGCAGCCCACCTTGTATTTATTTTGAGAGGCAACCATGAAATAGTGAACAGAGAGGTGACTTTGGGATTGCAAAGAACTTGAATCCTGATAAAAAATATTTTAAAATCATATAGACATATAACGGAGAAACTCATGGGCATTATCAGAGAAACTCAAGTTTAAATTCTCTTTCATGCATTTACTAGCTATGTGACACTAGGCACAGAAATTAACTGTTAAATGTCTGGGATGAATCTGCTATGTGATAATCTGGTTATGATTTGTCTTAGTGGAGAGAGAGGGAGCAGCCACAGTAATGAAATCCTAGGTTTCTGGACTAACTAAGTATAAGAGTCATTGAAGTAGTAAGATTTCAATTTTTCTTTTTCTTTGAAAAAATAATTACTCATATTTACAAAACCTAATCTATACAACAAATTTATGAATTATAGAGTAAATGTTTTCTTGTCTTCATTTTACAGATGAGAAAAAGTCTTAGACAAGTTAGTTAAGCAACTTGCCTGGTCACATATAATATGTCACATATAATATTCCAGAATCAGAATTCAAACTTAGGTATGTCCTGATTTTAAAGCCCAGGTTCTTTCCATAGTTCCATTCTACCTAATTTGAAAAAATAGTTACAAAAATAAGTGAAGTCCTTGGATTTGAATGCTAGCTAATTTATAATTATTTCTGTACAGGAACTGCCAGGTGGTAAAGTTTCCAAGTTGCAAAGACAGTGACTGATTTTTTATTAGTTCAAAGGGGTGCATGGGCTGGTTGATTAGAAATTTTTATATTTAAGTAATTTGAGATTTCTCCTTGGTATAATACACTTAGTTTCTTACCTGCCCACTCAAAACTGCACAATGCCCTATTTTTCAATTCTAGATATCTCAAAGAACTCCTCCTTAGAAATCATTTAGTGTTTTTAGATTGTTAATATAAGGTTTTGCAGTCTACACAGATAATTTTGAATACCTGTTACTTGATAATAAAATTCTAGTAAGTAAAATTCTGGAAATAAGATTTCATTATAAAGAATCCCAAATTCCCAGGAACGTGTTTATTTCAAAGTAAGGCAATGATCTCTGAAGAATTCTGAGTATTCATCAAAAGGAGGAAAAAAGAGATGAGCTTATACACCAAATAACCTTTTCATTCCTCTCAACTCCTCCCAAATATTGACAAGAAATTCCGTTTGTTATGTTCTGTTCCTGAGGAACCACACTTGGAAGATGTCCTATTCTCCAATGTCTTTCTGTACTATGTAAAACTAAATTGACTAATCTCATCATTAAAATATTTTTTGTTCAAAATAGGTGGTTTGGGGTGCTCCTGGCTCTGTTCACTAGAGAAGGCTCTGCTGTGTCTATTTTCTATAATGCCAAAATAACCTGTCAATTCAGTCAAAATAGTAATCAAACTAGTTGTCTGGTGCCATGGAGACAGTCTGTGTGGCAGCAAAGGGAATTTAAGGCAAAAGGAGACAAAGACACATCTGGAAAGGAAAAGAGCACAACTAGGAGAAGATTAAGCTTGAACGAAGAATATCCATCAGCATGGTCACTAGAGCTTTAATCTCATTAGAAGAAAATAATTTCTCCAAGAGTTAGTGGGCTCCTCACACTAAATAAGGTATTTTGGTAATAAGAAAACGATCAAATACTTTGATTTGTGCTCCATTTTCTGTCATGTGAAGTGTTAGCTTTTTGTGATTCAGATGTCCATAAAAGACTAGGGAAAGTTCCATCATTTCTTCTTTGGTGCTCAACCCAGATCCAATGATATCCACTATCCATGAACCATGCCCATTGATCAGGGGTTGCTCAGGGCTAGAAATCAGTATTTTCCCTTTAAAAAAAAGATGATTAACTGAGAAGAGAAAACACAAGGGAAAATCATAATATAGTTGAACCAAAGACTGGATACTACAGAATACAAACAAAACTCTATTTGCAGGATATGGTGTATCTATGGCAACAGTTACTCAGAAGAGAGCAATGCAGTATTGCTTTTATTTCTGAAACGATGTAACATTTGAGTGTTCTTATGTGTTTTAAATGTTAGCTTTCAAGCTTTTTTTTTCTTTCTTGTTGTCAAGTTGTCTTTACTTTACCCTTTGAGAATTATTTACTGGAAGGCATGAACTATCCCTAAAATTAATCTTAGAAAGCCATCAATAGGAGAGAAACTTACCATGTCACCAAGAAACCCTGTTTATTGAAGAAGAATTATTATTTATTTGATTAACTTTTATATTATTTGTTATCTTGGAATCTAGTTACTATTTTAAAACTCTGCAAGTAGCCTAGAGTAGGCCCTAACCCAAGGGTTTTGTTGTTGTTGTTGTTGTTGCTGCCATTGCTGTTTTTTGGTTTGTTTGTTTGTTTTGTTTTGTTTTGTTTTGTTTTGTTTTTTGTCTGTTATCATCCCCTTTGGAGATGCCTGTGGACTGCTTCTCCAAAGAATGTTTTTAGATCAATCAAAAAAGGCACTTAGGTTTGCAAATGAAAGCAATTATATTGAGATTTGGTTATTTGAAAAAATTGATGGACCTTAGATCAAGAACCCTGCATTCATATAACAACTAATCACAGGAGAAAGAATTAATGTCAAGCTCTTCCAAGGTCTCTCTCTCCCTTTAAAATAGCAAAGAAAAATGTCAGCTTTTTTTTTTTAACCAAAAATATAAAAAAAAAAAACAACACTGGGAGACACATATCTATATGGGTATCTCTTTGTGTATGTATATGTACCTATATTTGTATATATTTATGATTTTATTAGTGTAAAAACTCCAATTCTGGAAATTCCCTCCACCAAAGTGGATCATTAACTTATACAGAGTCATATACATTTGTTTGGAGTCATTAAGGATTAAATAGCTTGGCCATGATAACAAATAATAGTTATATATAATACTTATAATGTGCCATACATTGGACCAAGTTCTTTACAATTATCATCTCATTTGATCCTTACAACAATCCTGGGAAGCAGGTACTATTATTAATCCCATTTCACAGGTGGGGAAACCAAGATAAAAAGAATTTCAATGACCTGCTCAAGGTTACACAGCCAGTAAATGTCTAGGATTGAATTTGAACTCAGATCATTCTGACTCCAGGCACAGCTCTTGATCCACTGAATCATCTAGCTGCCTCAAGCCAATGATCAAAGGAAAGACCTAAACAAGATATTCCTGAATTCAATCCTCTGTCCACTATGCTGTGCTGCTGATTTGTAATCTGTCATAAACTTAAATATACATGCATATGTATAAACATTTCCATTGGTGTGTATGTACATACATGCATTAACATAGTTGCATAAAACATGTGCATGTATGCATATAAGTATAATATAGTGTGACATTACAATGCATATTTATATGAATAAATATATTTAGATTTATAAGTACATGTATATGGTATTATAGGATATATTTATATGTACATGCCTTTACACATGTTGGTATGTACACATATAAATATTAGTGGATATGTATACTTGAAAGCACCCCTATTTATGCATGCATGCTTACATATATATTCATATATATGCAACAAATATTTATACTGATTTGTATGTATGCACAGGCAAATAAGCATGCACATATGCATATAAGTATAATATACTATGTATGTGGATCCACATATGTGTATATATATACATGTTTGTGTCTGTATACATATTACCTTTCCATATTATATGTTTTATACATACATATATATATATATATATATATTACGTGTGTATACACACACATACACAGGTATGTTCTGTGATATCTACAATAAGATTCAGTGGTCAGACAACTTAATCTTTAGCAAACTGCTAAGGAGCTAGAACTGAAAAGCAAAGGAGAAATTGTACATCCACATATCCACACACATAACTACTATCCTTAGTCCATTGAGTATGGAATATCTAGCTAATTCATCCAAACTAGCAACTGATTGCTTCCCAAACTATTATTGATATGTTTTAAAAGACACAAGAAAGGGTTTTTAGAACTGACTGCTCTATTCAATTAAAATAAGTGAATTGGCTAATGTGCATAGAGCTGGTGTCCAATTTGTTACTGGCATTAATGAGCCGTGACAACTCTCAATAAATAATGGGGGGTTAACTATAAAGGATTCTGGTGACCAAGATGTTCACTAGAGATGACTGAGAAGTTGGTTCTCCGTTTTGAAGTTCTACATCTTTCTGTTCTTTTCTTGACTTCTTCCTCTAAGGGAGAACAGCTCCTGCCAAAGAAAGCCTTTCTGATGTTCAAGGTTAGCCTTCTAAAGAGCGCGTAGCCCTGAGCCTCACCTTATTGTGACGCAGGCTGCATTCCAACAACTACTACAAAGGCAAAGATGATTCAGGGAGAAATCCAAGCTACTTGGCATCCTGTTCAGATGCTTCAGTCTCAGAGACTTCTCATTCTATTTTTTCCCCAGAGTTAAAAAGTTCAGTTAGTTCTGACTAATCTAAATTCAGAAATCATGCACATAGAGCACTATATGGAAAATTAATATGATAGCAACACAAGGAACAAATGCTGATGCTTAATATGTGGGCATAAAAATAAGCTATCCCTCACCTAGCAAAATGGAATTGGAAACACAACATGGAAATCCACAACTCTGAGTTATCATGACCCTTCAGGGTACTGGATTCAGACCTACCTAATTGGGAGGGCTCTGAGGAATTGCTCCTGGTTTCAAATTTAGTATATTTCAACCACATGGCTTAAAAACTGCAATAGCATGCATATTTGTGATATAGCACTGGCCAAATTATTTAATCTCATTTAGCCTAGTTTCTTTATCTAAAATGGAAATAACAATACTGCCTAGTTCACAGAGTGGACTTTGAGAATATTATGATATAATATAGGCAAGACTATTTTTAAAATGTTAAAGTACTATAAAAATTTATTTTTATCAGCTAGATTGTCATAATTGTTAATAGTATCATCATTATTTCATACTCTTCTTTTTTAAAGAGGTTAAATTAGAAATTGCTTAAGAACAAGTAGCTCTCTTGCTATTATACTTTCATATTTAATATTCTGTAAAATAAAGCGTGTGGATAAAATGCTACTTTGATGGTTTTGCTGGAGTTTGATCATGTGGGATTTATACCAGGAATGCTAATAATAGAAAAAACTATCAGCATAATTGACCATATTAATAATAAAAGCAACAAAAAGTACATGATCCTATCAACAGACACAAAAACAAAGTATGGGAACTGGGTGACCTATCCTAGATGGTAGGTTCCCACGCTCATACTGATATTCCAGTAAAACCATCAAATTCTCATAATACTAAATAATCAAGAAATCCAATGAAAAACTATAGAAAATGATTTTTTCTATAAAAACAATAATCATTCTTTAGAAATTAAACTCTAGATTTGGCTTATTGGTTCTCAAAAACTTGACAGTTATTTTGCTTTATTCAGGTCTTTTTCTAGGATGACCTACCTATAGTCTTCAGTTCTGAAACAGTTACATAGGCTCCCAAATGGGAATCAAGCCAATTCCAACATGGGAATACCCATTCAGTGTTTGGGTCTTTGGATTCCTGAATAGTTATCATCTTTAAATAAAGTCCAGCTCCATAACCTTCTCCATCATGTGCAAGAACCACTTTCTCCAAGTGACTCAGGGAAACAGCTTCCACTATGAATAAATCCAGCTGTCAAAATCAAATATTTAAAAGGATTAATAGGCATAATGATAGCATTTATAAAGAGTTTTGAGGTTTGCAAAGCATTTAAATATATTATCTCATTTAATTCGCATGACAAACCTTGCTAGTTGATGCTATTATTATCCTTAATTTATAGATGACAAAACTGAGGCAGACTAAGATTAAATGATTTGCTCAGGTTACAGAATTAAATATCTAAAATAAGAACTGAACTTAGGTCTTTGTAAATCCAAATCCAGGATGCCATCCACTCACTGCCCCACTTAGAAAGTTGGGTTTTTTTGTTTGTTGTTTTGTTTTGTTAACATATACAAGCCAATTTAAATTATGTTATTTTACTAAGTAGCCAAATACTTCCCCTGATATAGCATCGATAAAAATATTTTACAAACTTCAAAACCTTTGTAAATATATATTATGAGATATTTATATGAATCCATACACATATGTTTTTAGCAAAAGTTCTGATTTATGTTGAGCTTTTATAAGAAACTCTTACAATTTGGACCAAATTATTGAAATCATCATTTTGTTCACTAAAAGAAGTATGATGCTAATAGCTTTCCATTTCCAACTTTCTTCATTTCTCCTGATATATATTCCCATAACCAGACTTCAAGAGAAACAGTAGAATACATGTGCTAAGTTCAAGATGTAAAAATCTATACTTATATGAACATTTTCCATTTTGTTGGTGTCTTTTAGTTTTTATGCCAGATATTTCCAGATATTGCCCCATCATATAGATTCTTTTTTTGCCCTGACATCTCCCTCCAATCACACAAATAATTAAGGAAAACAAAGTAACTCAGTGACTAAGCCTGATAAGATATTTGATAACATCTCTCTACAAAGAATAGGAAAATTTGTTTTTATCATTAATGCTTTAGAATAAATATTGGCCACTACCTTTAATCTGAGTTCAGCTGCCTTTTAATGTTTATAGTATTGTAATTATTGTGTACATTTGTCTCCTGGCTCTACATTCCTCATTTTCCATGAATTCTTATAGTATTTTCGTGTTTTCTTAAACTCTTCATAAATCATTCTTTAAAGGGCAATTATATTGCATTATATACTACTGAATTCAGCAATTTCTCAATCGTTGGGCACCCACTTTACTTTTAGAATTTTACAACTACAAAAAGTGCTACTATGAGTGTATTGGTATATATGTGAAGTTTTTCTCATTGAACTATTTTGGTTTTGTGCCCAGTAATGGTATCAAAATATATGAATATTTTGGTGAATATTTTTTGCATAATTTCAAACTGTTTCATTGTATAGTTGAGCCAGCTCATACCAAAACAACTTATGATGCCTATTCAATATTAGGTATTTCAATTGATCAATGAATAGGCATTTATTCAGTATCAATCATATAGTAGGGATACTACTAGATATTGGGGATACAAACCCCAAAATAAAATGGTTCCTGCCCTCAAGCAGTTTATAGTGTGCTGAAGAAAAACATGTATACATATAAATAAATACAGAATAAGACAATTTCAAGGAAAAGACACTAACAATTAGGAGAATCAGGAGAGGTATCATAGAGGAAATGGTATTTTGTCTCTGCTTTGAAAAAATCTTGAAATATGAAGGAGTAGATATGAGAAGGAAGTACAAATAGGCATAGAGATAGCCTGTGCAAAGACAGAGGCAAAAGATATATCATGGGTAAAGAATAGCAGGGAAAAAAAATGATCATCTGGATAATAGCATGCATTGAGAGATATAATGTGAAATAAACCTGGAAATGTATATTGGAATCAGGTTTTGAAAAATTAGAAATGTAAAATGAAGGCATTTGAATTTGATACTTGAAGTAATAAAGTAATAAGGGTCACCAGAGTTTTTAATCAAGGAGGAACATGATCAAGTCTGTGTTTTTGGAGTATCACTTTGGCATTTGGGAGTAAGATTGATTAGGAAAGGGAAAAGATATGAAACAAGGGGACTAGTAAGGAGATGATTGCAATAATTAATCAAGCAAGAGATGATAGGAATGTGATTCAGGGCAGCATTAGTGTGAGTAGAGATAAAAAAAAAAACAAATGCAAATAAATATTGTACAGGCAAAATTGATATCTGTCAAATTACTGGGATTGGGAAGAAAGAAGGATAGAGAATGAATTTGAATTTGCAAAGCTCAGAGACAAAGAATGATATTATTAACAGAATGAAGAATGTTCACAAGAAGGGTGGATTTGGAGGAAAAGATAATGAAATCTGTTTTGAATGTGTGGGTTTCAGATACTTATACTTCAAAATATGCAATAAGAGAACTGTTCATATATTTTAATGTATATGAAGTGAAACTTCCAAGTTGTTTTAATTTGTATTTTTCTTATCTATTAGTGACAGAACATTTTATCATATGAAAATTGATAATTCATAATTCATCTTTTGATAACTCTACTCACTTTGATGATTTATCTATCAAGGAATGTATCTCAGTTTTATATATGTAGACACCTTTTCATTTTGTTTTTGAAATCAGACTTTTAAAAAAGTTGCTAATTACAAAGATATTTTAATTTGGCAATTTCTCTTTTATTTAAATTCCATTTGTATTGATTTTGTTCATACCAAAGGCTTTAAATTTTATATAAGACAAATTATGCATCGTGTCTTTTGTAATCTATTTTATCTTTTTTATTAAGCTCTCCCCTAATCCACAGAACTACATGAGTTTTCCATTTTAAAAAAAGTATTTTGATTTTTAAAATATTGAGATTACATCTATTTGAAACTTGTGAAACATAATATAAGATTCTAGACTATTCCTATTTTCTAGCAAGCTATTTTCCAATTTTACTCCTAGTTCTTATAGAAAAAGGCATGTTTCCTCAAGAAGTTCATGTTCTGAGCAGAACCAGGAGATCATTATACACAGCAACAACAGTATTACATGATGATCAATTCTGATGGACATGGCTCTCTGCAACAAAGAATTGTCTCAAACCAGTTCCATTTGTTCAGTGAAGAAAGCCATATACATCCAGAGAGAGGAATGTGAAATGTGGACCACAACATAACATTTTCATGCTTTCTATTGATGTTTGCTTCCATTGTGTTTCCTTTCTCTGATTTTCTTTTTTTTTTTCTTGTAGATAGGATTTTTCTTGCACAACTTGTCAAGTATTATTACATTGTTAACATGCAGTAGACTTCCTGCCATCTAGGGGAGGGGAGGGAACTGGGGGTAAAATTTGTAATGGAAAGCTTTGTAAAGATCAATGCTGGGGAACTACCCATACATATGTTATACAAATAAGAAGCTTTAATAAAAAAAAAAAGTTCATGTTCTTGAATTTACTGAATAAGAAGGCCTGAATTTATTTGATTCTATACCACATTTCCAGAAACTACTCAGTTAACCCTGGAATTTGGAACTCCATCTAGGGTCTCAATAGCCTTGATTAGTGAGTGGGTGCAAACTCACCAAGCTCTCTATACTTAGACCCTTCCAGACAAAAATAGGTTTCACATTCTATCCAATCTCCACTTGGACCCACTTGCATTAAGCCCTGCTCTCTACTTTCCATCTTCTGTTACGGACACATCAATCAAATCACTACTACCATTGTATTTGGAAAGAATGTGTCAACTGAATGCTTGTTATGTGTGAGTGAGTATGTGTGTGTAATGTACCATTATTGGAAGGTAAGTTGCTTGAAAAAAGAATTTATTTCATTTTTTCATTTAGATTTCCATTCCTTAGGTCAGTGTCTGACACATGGAATGCACTTATTGAATGCATTTCATTGATTCCTTCATTCAATCTAAGTCTTGCTTATCTTACCTACCTATTTTTGTATTTTATAATTAACACAAGAAATTATGATTACTAATGACTTCCAAAATATCTTGATATGGTAGACATCCACTCTGTTATTTTTTTCATTATTCCTGTGATTTTTAAAAATCTTTCTGTTTAGTTCTTTTTGAGGGTTATATGTGAGGTAATTGGGTAAGTAATTGTCCAGGGTCGCACAGCTAATAAGTGTTAAGTGTCTGAGGCTGGATTTGAAGTCAAGTGCTCCTGACTCTATTCTACTCCTTGTGCCAGTTAGCTTCACCTCTGTTTAATTCTATAAAGAAATCCCTTGGTTTCTAGCAGTAGCAGTTTAAAAAAATAGATTTTAGAATTATCCATAAATAAAGAGGAATAAAAATGATCTACATTTGCAGGTGATATTGTAACTTATTTAGCTCCAGGCATTCAATATAAAAAACTCAAATGAAACAGCTTCAGAAAAGTGCTTCATTAGCACAGACTAAAGTTGTAAATTAATTTAGATAGCATCATCATTTTTATTATGTTAACTCAATCAAACCATGAACAATGAAGTCTCGGAATAGTAGCTTAACCTCAAATAATTCATGTATTTATATTTATTTTAAATATAGTTTCTTTTTCTATCTCTTCCTCCTATATTTTGTTAAGAATATTTTAAAAAGATGATGGGTTTATAGCTTTATTTTATATCTTGCTACTTTTTCTAAGACTATTATTTCAGGACGGAATTCCTAATAATGCAATTGCTTCCAGAAAAAAACAATGAGAGAGTTTGTTAGAAGGAACATAGAAACAAAGTTAGAAGGAACTTTAGAGGTCTTTTGGTCTAGCCCACACATTTTATAGCAAAGGAAACTGAGGTCCAAATAGGTTAAGGAATTTTTTTCAAAGTTATATTTCCAGCTCCTATCTTCAAACTCTTACCTCAAACCTCACATCCAATGTTACTACATCTGATATTGCCTTTCAGTATCTCCTCCTTAGCAATAATTAAGTCTTTTCCTTTTTTTAGTAAACAAAGGTTTGTAAATTTGTCTAACCCTAATGATCTGGACCAGAGAGAAAAGATTGTCTCTGAAAAGGATGGATTCAGGTAGTATTGTGCCTGTCCAATGTCAAATAGAAAAAGGAGGAAAAGTAATTAAGTTCCAACTGAATGACTGAATGAGAGATCATGCCTAATCTTAGCTTTCGAACATATCAAAATAATATTAAATTAAAAATTTACAAATAAAGAAATAAAGAAGCAAATAACATCAATAAAGAGAAAGTAGGAAGGAACTCACTAAAGGAAAGGCATCAGAGTGAAATCAGTAGAGGCACTTGTTTAGAAAAGAAAATGAAAATGAACAGTGAAAATATTCACAAATTCCATGGGAAAATACTGTGGACTGAAAGAAACTGATTTTAAAAATTTAGCAAAAAAACCAAAACAAAACAAAACAAAACTATGTTAAGTGCTCTCCCTCTACTTCAAAAGTAATAGTAGAAAAATTGAAAGAACTTATGATTCAGAAGAGCAAGATAATTAAAAGGAAAAAAAATCAAAAATATATTAAGAAAATGGAGCACTTAAAACAAATGACAGAGAACTTCTCCAAAGAAACATGGATTCAGAGTGAAGAAAGCAAAATGGAAAAAAAATATGCACAATGACTGCAGCAATATAAATAGAACAGAAAAACGGACTGAAATGCTGTGCAATTCTAATTGCTAAACTTGATTCTAAAGAGGAGCTGAGGTTTCTCTTTTTTTCCCCTTTCTGCAGAGCTTAAAGTCTGGAAGTTCTTAGTCAAATCCTATTTCAGAAACTGCCTATCTTTAAACTCTCAGTAAGTAGGTCACTTAACCTCTCTCTGCCTCAGTCTCCTCATCTACAAAATGGTAACAATACATTTTCTGCCTTACAAGTTTATTTGCCAATACCAAATAAGTTAATATATGATAAGTGTTTTCCAGTAATTAAAATACTATATAAGTGATATCTATTTTCAAAGATGAGCTACTACAGGCATGGAGTATTTGCATATATTACTAGATATTATAAATATATTGATTAGTTTTGCTGAATTTTTAAAACATCTTTGTCACAGAGACAGGAAAATGAAAAGCTAGATTCAGAAACAAATATAACTTTTAAAAAACATCTCTAAATTTAAAACAGATCATTCTAATTCTTCAATTTCATTATTGCCTTAGTGAGGTCAATTTGAAACCAGATCTTAGACTCAAAATATAGTCTTTCCACTGGAAAATACAACATAACACTTCTTCTGGAACACTTTCCCCTTGGATCATCTCAAGCACTTTTTCCCCACTTTCTATTGATTTTTTCATATAATATCATATTTTGTGGTTATCCATATTTGTGTACCCCATCTATTCAATAAGAGTAGAGATTGTGTCTTATCTAAACTTGTCTCTCTCTATATGCTGACATGGAATTCATAATTCATTAGGAACTAAATAAATGTTTATGGAATGTTTAATTTTGAATGATAGAAAGACTTAAAGATATAATTTTCCTTTAGGGAAGGTTCTGAAAAAATTGTCATGGTGATAGAATAATTCATTAACATGATTTACTAAAAGTAAGTAAAGTTCATGAGAGGCAGCCTTCCATAGTAAGAAAATATCAAACTCAGGGCCAACAACACTCCTTAGTGCTAATTAAACCAGATTAAAATATAATTGGTAAATGTTAACCAAAATAAAAAATACAATATAAGTAATATTAATTTGTGTTTTTCTAAGTTAGTATGCAGCTCACAAGGAATCATTTCTTTTTGAGTTTGGCATCATTGGCATAATGGACAAAGAGGCTGACTTTGGAGCCAGGAAGATGTAATTCTAAATTCCCTTCTGATAATGCTTCCTTTGTGCTTCTGGATAAATCACTTAATTTCTTATGGTCCCAAGTAACTATTTATGACTACTGATTGAAGAGGAGGCATCAATATATACTGACGAAAACAACTAGTATCTCTATCTACTAATGAAATGACAGATTTGGTTGAAGAAAGTGACAGTAGGCAATGAATAAAAATCTTTGACTATTCTATTATTAATAATTATATTATTTTTATTTGTATTCTATTTTCAAAGAATTTTACAAAATTACAAATTAAAAACCAATTACAGAACCCAGATTATTTAGTATTAGTATTATAATTCATTATTTTTAGTATTAAAACCAATTATTATAAAAATATAACTATTAGTGAAAAGAGATTTACATTTTCTTCTCGGATTCCTGAAATTCCTAAATAATATTCCTTCAGAAAAATTATGTTTAAATGACAAGAATTGCCAAAATTTAAAAAGCTTCCAAAATTAATAGAAAAATGTCAGTGTGATTCTTCATATTAGAGATTACATAAGATTCTATTTTTCTCTTGTGTGGAGGCAGAAGGACTAAGTATTTTACAAAAAGTGTCTTGTCTAGTGAGGCACAATGTTGTTGTGGAAAGAACAGCGAACCTGAGGTCATTCACACCCTGGATCTCTTACTTATTGCTTAGAAAAAGAAGAAAGAAAAGGTGGGAGGAAGAAATGAAGGGAAAGAAAGCAGTGAAGAAGAGAGAAGGGGAGAAGGGAAGGTGGGAGGAAGGAAGGAAGGAAAGAAGGAAAGAAGGAAGGAAGGAAGGAAGGAAGGAAGGAAGGAAGGAAGGAAGGAAGGAAGGGAAGGAAGGAAGGGAGGGAAGGAAGGAAGGGAGGGAGGGAAGGAAGAAGGGAGGGAGGGAAGGAGGGAGGAAGGAAGGGAGGGAGGAAGGAAGGAAGGAAGGCAGGAGGGAGGGAGAGAGGAGGGAGAGAAGAAGGACAGAGGGATGGAAGAAGGACAGAGGGAGGAAGGAAGGAAGGAAGGAAGAAAGAAAGAAAGAAAGAAAGAAAGAAAGAAAGAAAGAAAGAAAGAAAGAAAGAAAGAAAGAAAGAAAGAAAGAAAGAAAGAAAGAAAGAAAGAAAGAAAGAAAGAAAGAAAGAAAGAAAGAAAGAAAGAAAGAAGGAGGGAGGGAGGGAAGGAAGAAAGGAAGGAAGGAAAAAAGGGAGGGAGGGAAGGAGGGAAGAAGGAGGGAGGGAGGAAGGAGGGAATAAGGACAGAGGGATGGAAGAAGGACAGACGGAGGGAGGAAGGAAGGAAGGGAGGGAAGGGGGGAGGGAGGGAGGAAGGAAGGGAGGAAGGGACGGAGGGAGGGAGGAAGGAAGGGAGGAAGGGAGGGAGGAAGGAAGGAAGGCAGGAAGGAAGTTCTGAGGAGTACTTAATGGTGTATGTGTGTATGTGTGTGCGTGTGTTTGTGTGTGTGTGTTATGCTCACCTTAGGGACCCCTTTTTGGAATATTATTTTTAAATGCATCAAGATGAAAAAAACAGGACTGCAAAAGAAAACCATTTTTAAAAAAAAGACTTTTACAATATCATGGACACCAGGTAAAGGATTCTAGTATTAAAGGCTAATCTTAAGAACTACCTGGAGTGTGTGAACTCTATAGTTAGCATGGTGTCAATATAGTTAATGCTTCCCCAGAAGAAAGATCACATTCATAAGGTCAAGGACAACCCAAGAAAAGGAAATTTACACCTTATTCAGTGCAGAAGTATCAAGAGACAAGTTTCTTGACTTAGAAAACTGTAGAAAGGTAAGGGATTATCTGGATTTCTCTGGGTATGTGAATGAACATATTCCCCAGTGAGCAGAGAAGTGTTTGCTTATTTTCTCCCTACTTTATACTATGTTTTAACTCTTGATAAACCGTTTTTCCTGTCATTTTCAATACAAAGATTATTTTCCTTAAATAAGAAAACATAAACAATCTATGAATGGAATAATTCTACTTTTTTTTTACATTTCACATTTCCCATCATGTCACTGAATACATCTTTTGCTTTGGCTTTTTATTCTATTCTCTTCTTTCGAGTCCCCCTCCTACCATCCCAAATGCTTACAATAAAACTTCTTTCTTCATCCACAGGTAGGTTGTTTCTTTCAATATTTAATTCTCTTCATTATAAGAGTCTGACTAACACACACTGATAATTCAAAACACCAATTCTGGGATTTAGAGAGCAAATTCAAGACATCTATTTGGGTCACCATATTTCCATGTGAGTATGCATAGCAAAAACAGTTTTCCTAACATTTCAAAACAGCAAGAGAGACAGGTCACTATACATAAAGATATGTATAAAATATCTTTACCTTGTTTCTTTGAAATAATTCTCCTTTTTTCAAAGATTGATATAACTTCCTAGCTCCTGAGTCCCCTCTTTTTCCATAGAGAGTGATGTAAACATTGGCAAAAGTTTCAGCTCCCCATTGTTCTCCAGTGTGTACAGAAACAATATATTTAACAACTGGAAGAAGAGAAACAAAAGTATTGTTAATTTAATAGAACAAGTTTAGACTCTAATCTGGGAGTGTACCCAGAGACCATTTGACACACAAATAAAGGGATCATTAAATGTTCCTTGGAAAAAGTAATAACACTCTCAGAAAAAAGAGAAGAAAACATTAAAGTTATTGACAACCATTTTGAAGTCTTAAATAATAAATCAATAACAACAAGGATACTAGCTATGATTTTCTAACTTCTGTCCACTGAAAGCAATGAATATAAAAGACAAAAATAAATTGGCACAGTAAACAGCTGGCTAAGATGGTATATGAGAATGAAGACAAATTTAACTTCATCTCACTGATACATGGTGGGATGAAGCCCTCGATTTGGCCATGGCTCTTAATGGATATATCTTATTCAAAAGAAACAGGATAGAGAGAAAGAGTGTTGGTGGGAAAGTTAGCATTTTATATTTAAAATATTTACTTATGTGCAGATATCTAGCAACTAGAGGAAGAAAGCAGGATATTGAAAGATTGGAAGAAGAAATAAATATAATTTTTGTCATGGTAATAGTCCACATGAAATCTGAAAAAAAAAGAGGAAACAGATGAGGAAATTGAGAAACAGATCAAAAGCCTGGCCCAGAGACATGATATCATAGTGGTGGGCGATTTCAGTGATTTGGATATCTAATGCTTTTATTTCTCATGAGCAGAGAATTTAATAATTTCTTGATTTGGCTTAGTAATAACCACAATTTGAAATAGAAGCAGCATCAACAGGAGGAAATCATATGCTTTTGTACCATATGTTTGCATGCATGTGTATATATAAACCTGCATATTTATATACATACACAAGTGTTTAATAAGTGTCTACTCTGTGCCAGGCACTGTACTAAGTGCTGGGTATACAAAGACAGACAAAAATAATCCCTGTACTCAAGGAGTTGACAGTTTAATGGGGGAGATTATTCATTCTTTATCTTCAAATAAGACCAGTCACATCATGGATAATGTCTTGACTTGCTAGTGACTTGGATTGAACTGAGGCAGAGCTGCACATTCACCAGCCTCACTCTCCCTTCCAGAGTTCATAAAGTCTAGTGGCAAGGAAAAAGTCAAGCTGAATGGAGATGATCAGGGATGCAGTGGATGATGCTGGTATCTTCTCTATCTGATCAAGTTCTAATCACTGAAAATAGAATCACATAGAAAATAGTATACATGAGAGATGTTGAAAAGGTAGAATACATATATATATATGTGTGTGTGTGTTTATATATATACATTTATATATATATATACATATATATATATAGCATGGGGGTGAGAAGGGGGAGAGAGAGAGAGAGAAAGGGGAAGGAAGAAAGGAAAGAAGGAAAGGAGGGAGGGAGGGAGGGAGGAAGGAAGGAAGGAAGGGAGGTTAGGGTATAGGTGACTGTGAGGATGGTGGTATCCTAATAACAATATGGAATTTAAGAACAGGGAAGGCAGATTGCTTCAGCCACCCTCATGACTGTTGGAACAAATCATTCTCATAGGCTCCTTCCAGCAGGATAAATCCTCCCATGCTTTGGAGTAGACATGCCCCATCACAGATGGGTTTGAGACCTGTCAGTTACCTTCAACCTGGTTTACTCCATTTGCGAAAACAATCTTACCAGTGTGTGGCCACTGTGCATTCCACAGCTTTTTGAAGCTACAGATGAGAGTTCAGTAACAGGTGGACCTGTCAAAGGAGGATGGGCAGCCCAGAAAAGGGTTTCAACAATCCCTCACAACAGAAATGCTAATCCTTCCTGAATACCCCATATTCCCCAAGACAATATGTAAAAGACTGCACAAACAGGATCAATACAGGATAAAAAAGGAAACAGTGTCAGAGTGAAGACACTAACATTAAAGAATACAGGGAAGGTCTTCTTAGAAGATCTTAAAAGAAACCAGGAATAGAAATGAGGGAAAAAAATTACAGATATGGGGAATAGTCAGTGAATTTGCACAGAGTCTAGACACAGAGTGTCTTGTGCAGGAAACAGCAAGGAGACCAGAGGAAGGAAATAAGGTATATGAAGAGTAGAAAGGTAGGAAGGGACCAGGTTATGAAAGGCTTCCAAAGTCAAACTCAGAATTTATATTTAACCCTGAAGGTCATATTGAACCATTAGAGTAAAATGAATAGGGGCCAGGGCAAGTGACATAATCAAACCTGTGCTTTAGGAAGATTATTATTTTGGTAACAGAATGGAGGATGCCTTGAAATGGGGAGAATACAGGGAGACAAGCAAGAAAACTATGGCAATAGTACAAGCACAATGTGATGAGAGCCTGTGAAGGTTGGTGATGGTGTCAGAGGAGAGAAAGTAGTATATATGAGAGGTGTTGAAAAAGTAGAATAAATATATTGCATTGGAGGGGTGAAGAGGGAGAAAGAGGAAGAGTAAGGAATAAGGTTTTAACAAGGTTAGGATATGGGTGGTTATAAGTACGGTAGTATCCCTGTTGTCAATATGGAATTTAAGAACTAGAGAAGGGTGGGGGGATGAGAGTGGAGAAGACCATGACTTTAGTTTTGGGGCATGTTGAGTTTAAAATAGATTAAGGACATCAAGTTCAAGATGTCCAAATGGAAATTGTAATTATAAGACTGGATATCAAGAGAGAGGTTGGAGTTAGATAAGTAGAATTGAGAACCTTCTAAATAGAAATGATAATTTGATAAATGGGAGCTGAAGAGATTACCATGAAAAATAATATAGAGAATGAAGAGAAGGCCCAGAATAGAATCTTGGCAGTCACCCAAAATTAGTAAGCATAGCCTAAAGGAAGACAATTGAAAAGAGCAGGAAAAAGAGAAGTTGTAAATGCAAAGAGAATTCATCAATTAAATGAGAATTTTAAAGCATAAGTATAGATAATGAAAGCTAGGACAGGCAATGGAAAAGTAACACCAAAATGTAACATGATCCTCTATTAGTAAAGTCAGAACTCAAAATGATCTAAACCCAATGAAGAAAACTAAGGGCAATACAAAAAGGTTTGGGCCATTTTTGCTCTTGTATATTACTTTGAAGACAAAAGAAAAGATAGAACTATTGCTTGGGACAGAAAGGATCAGTATAATAGCAGAGAGAATGAGGATCTCTTACTCTGCTTCTATTTTCTCTGCCAAATGGAATGAGTTTTGCTTTCATAATGAATGAAACAATAAAAAATAGTAAAAGGGATTTGAGGCTCAAGATCAGTAAGAAAATTAATAAAAGAATGTGCAGCTGCCCATAATGGATTCAAATTAATTGGCCTCAATGAATTTTTAACTCTGAGGTTCTGTGATACTTTGATTCTGATCTATAGTAATTTATGTTTACATAGTAAACATATAGTAGATGAGTTAGTGGGTTAGTCAACAAGTATTTATTAAGCACTTACTAGATACCAGGCTCACATCTGCTAAGTGATGGAGGTAAAAGAAAAGCAAAAATACCTGCCCTGAAGAAGTGCCCATTCTAATGAAGGAGTCAACATGGAAATGACTATGCACATATAAAATATATACAGTGTAAACATAAAATAATCTTGGAAGGAAGTGGTACCAATTGGCAAAAGACGGATAATAAAAATATCAGATGTAAACTAGAATACTTATTTCTTATAGAAAGTTATTTAATAACCAAAGCATGGATCCTTTGCATTATCTCCTATGTAACAGAATTTACCAGAGAAAAGAGAATTGGCATAAGGAAACTCTAACTCAAGATTTCAGATTTGCAAATAATTATGTTAATTTATCTTACAGAACTTTATCTAAGCAGTGCAAGAAAACTGACAGACTCTCTTTTTAATTCTATTCCAAAATTTAGCATCAATTTAGCTATTTCCATTTTCTAACTGAACACAGTGTTCTGTTATATTTTAATAATGACAAGAATAGTTAAGGCATTGTGTAAACATCTTTTGAAATGAAATAACATCATTGCATGACAACAATTACTTTCCATACAGGTCTCAATAATTTAGGCTATGATAAACTAAAAACTAACAAAACAGAACAAAATGGGTTCTTTTTGCAGTTTTGAATGATGAGCCTTATCCTTTAATCACATAATTATAGAATGAGATTTTGTACACTTAGAATTACTTACAGTACTGAACAAACATTAAATTCTATTTTCCATTAAAATGGTCTAAAGCCACATTTATCCAAGGCCTGAGAGAACATCAAGACTTCAGAGATATGAAGGGCAGAGAAATATCATGAAATCAAATACTTTTTGCATTGATTTGCTTTCAAAGCCTTGTTCACATTGCTCCTGTATTTCTATCCATTCTTATTATTATTTTATTTTACCTGGTAAAGGGTTTTGGTCCTTAGTCTCTGCAGGGAATTCTTTCACCAGTTCCCCATCTTCTCGAGAGAACCAGCAGCTACAGTCAAAGTTCATTTCTTGTTTGGTCTGTGACTCCTCTATATGAAAAGACTTCAAATGCCAACCCTCAAAGCCTGGAAAATCATCACAACTGACCCGAATCTTGTACACATCTCCAACATTTCCAACTTCAATCTATAATGTAGAGCATTGAGGAAAATGAACAAATTACCAATCATAAAAACTGCCCAATGCTATAGAGAATATATCAACTCAATTAAAATTGGATTAGTTTTATAGACTGTTTTGTGGTCCTAATTATGATCAAAAAAAGCCCCACTCATTCTATTAATTTCTTGTAAACAAATATTGCCTTTTTCTGAAATGTTAAGACTGCTAATGCTGGTTAAGTATTCCTAGGATCTAGCATTAGTAAAGTCTTGTTCATTCCTTCATATGCATAATAATCCATTTTTCAATATTAAAGAACTTCATGCACTTCTCACCACAGCTTAGATTTGGAATACACCTAATGAATCAACCAGTCCAACGCTCTCATCTTACAAATGAGAGAACTTAGTCCCAGAAAAATAAACTGACTTGCCCGAGTTCCTAGGGCTAAATAGGAGCAGAGTAAGGATTAGAACTCTTTGTCTCCTAATTCCTAATAAGATGTTCTTTCTACTATACCATTTTGTCCTCCCATATATTACTGATGGATGGAATCTAGGATTTAGAGCTATAAAGGACTGTTAATCTACTCCAACTACTTCCTTTTACTTATAAAAAAAGTGGCAGTCAGAAGTGGCTGTCACCTAGTAAATAGCAGAGTTTGAATTTGAACCCAGATCAGTTAGTTTCACATCTAGTACTCTTTCCCCCATCCACCCAATAACACTACATTCTACTTACTAATCAAAATTCCTACTTACAAGATACCAGGAATCAATTGGAATAAAATTCAATCAAGATAAAATAACTGCTGAATTTCTTTATAACATATTACAAAAGTACATAAAATAGGAGTTAATGCTTTGGCATTTTAGTGGAGAAAAAATGAAATATGATTCATCAGGATTAGACTACACAGAGGAATAATTTATACTTTTCTAAATGATTTACAGAAAATAGAAAATGCAGTTTGTTTTCTTTTTTCTTTCCCTTCTTCCTTCCTTCCTTCCTTTCTTCTTTCCTTTTTTCCTTCCTTCCTTTCTTTCCTTTTTCACTTTCTTTCATTATATGTGAAAAATAGCAGAGTTTCTTCTCTAACCTTACCTTTAATCCTAAATTTTCATGGATGAATATTAATTGGGAGCTAAGTGGCTTAGAGTCAGGAAAACTTAATCTAAACAATGAAGGAGTGAGGCTTGGGATAGAACCTACTTTTAGCTAATCAAAGAGAGCCTGAGTGATTTAGTTTTAAGGCAAGGTTCTCATACCCCCAAGATTTACTTAGAAGTAAATGACAATTAAAGTTCATTAGAATAAATATAGCCCCTCACTGTAATATTTATTCTCTTCTTACTTGTTAACTAGTCAGACTTAATTGCCACCTTCAGAAACATCCCTCTTCCTTGAATAAGCCCACCACCATGATTGTCTTTGCCATTCAAGACTGCCACTGACCTTTTTATTAAAATACTAGGATTATTAATAAAATGACTAATTATTCAGAAATTATGTCTTACAAACTTTTAAAATGTCACTGTGGCTTAGAACAACCTGGGAGGGAGGGGGTTAAATCCAGGATATCTGGCCTAGCCTATGCTCTTTTCACTTTACTGCATTAAGTATTCTAATATTTGGGTGCTTTTATTGCTTAATGAGCAGAAATAGTGTACCTTCTGTGGCTCTAGTTCTGAAGCTACTATCTCAGTTCTGCCAGAGAACCTTGACTCTGCTTTGTCCCCCAAATCATCCTATGCAGGTAAAGAAAATAAGCATAAAGACGTCAGCAGCCTCTGTTTCTCCTTAAGAACAATAATTACCTTATAACTACATTGTCTTTGGTGGGTTCAGAATCAAAGATGAGGAAATAAACTGAAATACGTGAGATGAGTACCTGGAACTACCACAGTGAGGAAGTCAGGGAACTGCAACTAAACTCAGATTTTACAGCTTAGCTCTACACTGTTTCCCCTTGAAGGCACATCATTTGCTTATAATCAGAGATAATGATGGAATACAGCTTCTAGGGGAGGTAGTAGTAGGGAGGTCCCTTTGACTTTAGAGGACTTCTGTTCTAACAATCTGTCAGTGTTTCTAAAGGAATCAGTAATCCTGAGGTCCCTCCCCACATTAGAGTGCAATTGTTCTAACAATCTATCCATCAATGATTGTGTAAAAGTCTGCTGGCCTAGGAATACACTATTCTTCCCTTAGATTTTAGGGAAGATATATTAGGGATGCTAAGGCCCTCTGACCTTAGAGTGCTATTGCTCTAATAATCTGTCTGTCAATGATTCTAAAGTCTTCTGGTCAGTGATAAATTCCTGAGACCACTCCTCAGTTCTACTGCTAGGCCATAAAATTAGCATATTAATGACATGAAGAACTAGATAAATGTGCTTCTGGTTCTTTGCCAAATCCTTTTGGAACTTAGCTGCTTTAATTGGCTTTACAATCACAATAAACTTTGCCCTTGACTTGGATATTGATTCAAGCCTGCAAATTCTTTTGAAACACCTTGTGACATCAGTCTGTGACCCCCAACCTTTTGGGGTCCTTTCTCAACCTCAACATTGGGTGGCCCAGTACAGGGAGAGTCTGGCCTCCCTTGGTTTGATTCCCTTTGTCAAGGAAAGCCCCCCATGCTTTTCTCCCTCAATCCTAAAGCTGCTGGGAGGTTTGTCTGGGTCATCATGAACTCCATGCTCAGCAAGTTTTTCTTGACTAGGGATGCCCAGACTCGGAAATTCTTGCAATTTTCGGCAAGTTCCTAGAGAACCTTTGTCACCTTTTATATAGGATGCCAGAGGAGATGAAGTGCTATAGGATGGCTTTTTGCAAAGAAATTTTATGGCTTCTGGCAAAGATGGAACAGTTTTCTTTCATGTCATTTTTATCTGTGTCTGCATCTCTGTGCTGAATGTCTGTGTCATGGTTTTTTTTTTTTTTTTTTTTTTTTTTTGGTTTTTTGTGGTGTTTTTTTTTTTTGTTTTTTTGTTTTTTTGTTTTTTTTTGTGAGCTAGATTCCGTTACCTGGAAAGATTTAAAATATAGCCAGGAAGAAAAAACCTTCTATGTTGTAATTAGAATGCTGGGAAGATTATGACTTCCACCTTAAAAAGGGAAAAAAAAACCTAACTTTTTTCCAGTGGATCTCAGCTCTGGCCAAGCTGGGGGCTATAGAAATCATTAGCTAATTAAAATAGCATCTTAGTAAAGAAGTCTGGCAATTAGTTATTTTGAGATTGCAAGAGAAATTCCTGAAACACTGGGGATGATTCCAGGAATTTATTCCATTTTGAAAGAAAAGAAAAAAGAAAAAATCAAACTAGGTAAATAGCAACTTTTTACTAACCCTTCCTTGAATCTTATCTTGTCCAGAGTCCTCTTCTGCTCCTTTGGGAAAGCACCCCAGAAGGTATTAAGGTCTCTCTCCACTTCCCGGAATCCTGAGTATATCTCAGTTGTGGGGATTGCTAACAAGATCGGTATAGCTCAAGTCCCTCTGCTTGCTAACTGCTCTTGTCTCAAATCAGATTAAGAAAAGAGAATGCTAAAGAACTTTAGGGAAAATCAAATTCTGCTTCATCTGTAGAAATAGGGAAAGCAGCAATAGCCATAGGGATGCCACACAACCTTGCCTAAACACCTCCTCAACCCAGGAGGAATGGAGATGGAGTGAGGGTCAGGCTCCATGGTCAGCACTCCCTGAGCCCTGGTACCTGAAACTACCATCAAACAGTCCCCCCAGCCTTCAGCAGGCTCTGTCCAGAAACTGCCTGGAAAGGATCTGGGTACCCCTGGTAGCACCCATCATGGCAGTGTGAGGTGAGAAAGCCAGTCAGCCTCTGCATTTGGTAGGACCACCATTCTCTGTTTCAATTGTGGATATGTTTAGCTATGTAATTTATGGCAAATTATTTTATCTTTGCCCAGTTTTCTGATTTATAAAGAAAAATAATGATTGTTGTTGTGGAGATCACATGATTGCAAAAGTGTTTAGCATAAAACATGATAGATGAATTTAGCTGCTTCATTGGATATAATTGCCTTATATTTGATAACTTTACATGGGTTTTTGAATGTAACCAATGTACAATGCCAATGTTGAGATAAATGATTTCTAATTTGTTATTTGAGATATGACAGTAAAAGTAGTTTTAAAGAAGCTCTAATAAAAGACCACTAAAGGGATATGTAAATTGTAATCTAATTGCACTGATTGTTAACAAAAAATTTAAAAATTTGGAAATTTTAGGAAAACAGAAAAGCAGTTTGCTACTAATTTAAAGACTAGTAACAAATAGCCTGCTTTTGAGTTATCTAGAGTAAGACTTCTGTGGGCCTGGTCAGTAAAAATTAGCACCTTAATCCTTTTCCTGGTTCACAAAAGAGAAATGATTTATGTGAATTGGAAAATAACCAAATGGCAATTCAGTTTGTCTAGAACATTTAATCAGAATTTGAAGAATCTAGTGAACTAAAGTTGTCAATTTTAAAATCTGTTCTAACTCAATTTTAAGAATTATCTTGTTTTCCTGGGACACTGTTACATTGTTGGTGGAACTGTGAACCATTATGGAGAACAATTTGGAACTATGCTCAAAAAGTGATCAAACTGTGCATACCCTTTGACCCAGCAGCATTTCTATTGGGCCTATATCCCAAAGAGATCTTAAAGGAAGGAAAGGGCCCCACATGTGCAAGAATGTTTGTGGCAACCCTTTTTGTAGTGTCTAGAAACTGGAAACTGAATGCATGCCTATCAATTGGAGAGTGGTTGAATAAATTATGGGATATGAATGTTATGGAATATTATTGTTCTGTAAGAAACGACCAGCAGGATGATTTCAGAGAGGCCTAGAGAAACTTGCATGGACTGATGTTGAGTGAAGTGAGCAGAACCAGGAGATCATTATACATGTCAACAACAATACTGTATGATGATCAATTCTGATGGACATGGCTCTCTTCAACAATGAAATGTTTCAAACCATTTCCAGTTGTTCAGTGAAGAAGAAAGCCATATACACCCAGAGAGAGGGATGTGAAATGTGGACCACAACATATCATTTTCATGCTCTCTATTGATGTTTGTTTGCATTGTGTTTCCTTTCTCAGATTTTCTTTCTTGTACATATGATTTTTCTTGCACAACAAGGTAAGTGTGGAAATGTGTATACATAATATTCGATTTGTCAAGTATTCTAACATAATTAACATGTAGTGGATTTCCTGCCATCTAGGGGAGGGGTGGGGAGTAGGGGGAAAAAATTTATAACAAAAAGCTTTGTAAGGGTCAATGTTGAAGAATTACCCATACATATGTTATGCAAATAAAAAGCTTTAATAAAAATAATAAAAGAAAAAAGAAAAGAAAAAGCTATTATTTATTAAAAAAAGAATTCTCTTGTTTTCTCTCTAAAACAAAAGGGAAACTTATTTAAGGGAATAGAAATTACAGCTAAGACTGTTGGCTATTACTTAGGAAAATTCTAAAATTGCTGAGTTATTTGGAGTTATTGTCATCATGTCAAACCTAAAATTGCTAACTACTGTCTGTGGATCAAGAGGGATGAAAGCCTTATCACTTCATCTCCAAGTATGAGGTATGCAACACTTTTTTACCCCTTCACAGAGTGGGAGGAGGTCACACCCCATGAAAACATTAAGAAAAGTTGGGAGGGACAATAGCAAGTTCAGCCTCTTTTCTGGGGTCTCTGTCAACCTCCCCCCCCAATTTGTAAGCTTGCCAGTTTTCGTTTTTTTGTTTGTTTGTTTTTGCTTTTTGCTGAGGCAATTGGGGTTAAGTGACTTGCCCAGGGTCACACAACTAGGGAATGTTAAGTGTCTGAGACCAAATTTGAACTCAGGTCCTCCTGACTTCAAGGCTGGTGCTCTATCCACTATGCCACCTAGCTGCCCCAAGCTTGCCAGTTTTCTTGAAATCATTAGGGTAAGCAAGGTCATCATCCCTGAGAAATGAACCTATTTAGGATGTATAGTTTCTAAATAAGGAATGTATTTACTAAGAATCTGTAAGTTTGTTTAAAGATTGATCCTTTGCACCAGGATAAATTTAAACATATAAAACATGTTAAACAAAAATCTCATGTGTGTAAGTCCTGGTAAACTTTTAAAAATAATGTAGCTATCACTAAGCTATGATTAGTAGAATTTGATATTAGAAATAAAATTTATTGGGACTTAACTGATAGTCTTTTGAGTTTTGAATTTGAGTGCCTCATCATTAAGTCAGTCACCCACTATTTGAGAGAAATGCCATAAGTGACTCAGAGGAATGCCTTCCTGAATGGTCATAGGTGAACAGTTTCTCTGGGCAAGGGTTGGGAGGACAACCTTAGCCTCTGCTCAAGGCTGGATCCCTCTGACTCAGTTTCCCAGTTCTGTTTCTTTGTTTCCCACCTCATTATTTCTGCATCTGATTATGAGGTGCAATTATTACTGCATGATTGGCTGTCAAACAGATCTAAGGATGCTTTATCCTCTCATGTATGTGCTCTCAGGCTGAATCTCAAAGGACCTATTTTGATGCTATTATAATCATGTCCCTGCTTTTTCCTCTTGTAGCAAAGTTCTATAATCAGAGTAAATGGTCAGTAGAAGCCATGAGCCTAGTTCAAGTAGCCCAGGGGACACAATGGATTTCTACCTTAGATCTTAAAGATGCTTTTTTTTTTCTTTTTGCATACCATTGCATAAATATTCACAATTTCTTTTTGCCCTTGAGGGGGCAAATCCAGGGCAATGTAATCCCCACCAATTAACATGGACAGTTATGTCCATATCATGGAGGTAGCTCAGGGCTTCCAGGACAGCCTCCATATATTTGGACAGGTCCTGCCTATCCAGTATGTAGATGATATCTTGATCTGCAGCCCACCGGAAAGTCTTCTCTGGCTGCAGCCATAAAAATCCCTAACTTCCAGCCCTCCTCCCCTACCCAGGGCTATGAAGTTTCTTTGTCTAAACCCCCACATTGATTATCAGTCTGTTAAGTATTTGGCTGTGAATTAACTCCCACCTCCCTTTTGCTACAGCAGAGAGGAAGCAATCTTATCACTCCCTGAACCTTCCTCAAAGAAACAGCTGTGTACTTTCCTGAGCATGGCTGTATTTTATACCAAGCTTTAGTTATTGCCAAGCCCTTCTATGATTCTATTCAAGGCCCTGACACAATTCCCCTCACATGAGGGCCTGATCAGGGCAAGGGTTTTTAAGAGCATGAATCTCTTGCCCCGGCCTTAGCCCTACCTAAAAAAAACTTTTACACTGTACATTGATGGAAGGTGGGGCAAGGTCTTAGGGGTCTCCACATAGTCTCTGGAACCTTATCCTAGACCCCTGGCTTACTTCTCAAAGAAAGTTGGTGTCTTTGGGGTGACCCTCCTACCTTAGAGCAGTGGCTATTACAGCCCTTCTGAGGAAGCCTCTAAGCTCACCTTAGGCTAACCATTGGAGGGTCTAATCTCCCACTAGGTTCAGAACATTTTTGCCCTCACAGAGTTTTAGAATTGGGGAAATGAGGGAGGGTGAACATCTATACAGACTCCAAATATTTCTTTCATGCTCATGGGGCTCTGTGGGAAAAAAGAGACTTTTGACAGCAAAAATAATAATAATAATAATAATAATAATAAAATAAAATAAAATAAACACAGATTCCTTATTAAGTATTCAGGGGAAATTCTACAATTATAGCAAGCTGTCCGTGGATCTAGAGAGATTTCTGTTCTGTTTTGTGAAGGACATCAGGAAGAGGATTCAGGCCAAGGGAAACAGGCTTGCAGATTCAGCTGCTCATGCTGCTACCTGTTTCCTTCTGACCACGGCATCTTTAATTACCCAATTCCTACAGTCTCATGTAGCTCCCAAGAACAGGCCCTTTCTCCTTCTGGGTGATTTCAAACACCTTCAGGCCAATTTCTAATCCCAAAGCCAGCCAATGGAAACTTTTCTTTGGCCTAAACCAAGCTACCCACTTGGAAAACACAGCTCTCCAATCCCTTGTGAAACCTATTTTCCTTTACTAATTGGGTAGAAGTCTTCCCTAGCAAGACTGAGAAGGCTCAAGAGGTATCAAGGCGTTTGCTAAAAGAAATTGTACCCCGGTTTGGCCTGCCTAGCTCCTTGCAGAGCGACAATAGCCCGGCCTTCACTTCTCAAATAACTCAAAGGGTGGCTGAGGCACTTATGACTACTTACCACCTCCACTCTGCCTGGCGTCCTCAGTGTTCTGGGAAGGTGGAGAAAATGAATCACACCTCAAGGGAGTCCATACAAAACTGTGCTTAGAGACTCGAGAGGACTGGGTGAAGAATCTCCATTAGGGCTTCTTAGAGTCCTCACTGCATCTCAGGAGCACTTTAAGCTGAGCCCCTTTGAACTTCTGTATGGGAGGCCCTTCTTGACCACTGACATACTTGTGGGTCCAGAACAGCATCGATCACTCAGTTTGCCACACTGCTCGGTATAGTCCAGGAAGCCCTTTCTGAATACACAGACGAGCATCTCTCCAAACCCCTGAGTATGAGATGCTCAAACTCACCCAGGGGCAGGGTGTATTTGAACTCTTGGAAGGCTCAAGGTGCTGGCCCCCTTGGCATAAAGTGGAAAGGACCATATAAGGTCATTCTGACTTGAGTCAAACTCAGAGGTTTCCCCAGCTGGACTCATGTTTCTAGAACTAAAAGTGCTGCTACTGTTATTTCTTCTCCCTCAGACATTCCTGAATATTCCTGTGAACCCATAGAGGACCTGAAACTACTTTTCCACTGGACTCCTGAAAACATACTGGATGGAGAAGGGTGAAATTGCCTGTGTTCTTCTCTCCCTCACTCTAGTTTTCTTTCTTGTTGTTTCCCACTTTTTCCAGGTGTACCTTTAACAACACTCTGAGGAGGAGAGCTCTGCTCCTGGCATTTTCTCTCCAGATCTCTTGGTGTTACTCTGTGAATCCCCACCAGTGGGGAGATAAGTCCTTAGTCAGACCATGGAACTCTCCGTGGGCAGTGGGGGCATTCAGGATTGTTGAGCATCCTCAAGGCAGCCCACATATGAGACCTGATGCATTACTTGCAAAGGTCCCATTCCTAAATGTCACCATCTCCACTCTGGATGCCACCCCATTTATACTAGCTACTCTATCTCCTGTTTTCTTGTCAGAAAGGATCTCTTACCCACATATCTCAACACCAATATCACAGGTACAGAAGCTGTCACTGTGACCCATAATGGCCATGTTTCTGTCCCAGATGTTGGGACATTGACTTGCACCATTAATGCCGTCAGAGCAAATTGAGTGCATCCCTCTCATACTGTCACAATTTCAACTCGGCAACCTGTACCAGCTGTACAGGTGGGTCAAAGGCTCGCTGTACCTGACTATGGGCCATCCTAGAAATAATTGTGAGATATCCATTCCAAAATTATTCTGGCAAACTCACTCATAGTGCTTCTAACATCACCTTCCTTGAAGCTTCTTCATAACCTCCTGAGAACTAACATTTCTATTGGTATAATGTCATGTAATTATAATCATCCTTGGGGACAACTAACTAGGAAGCTGCTACAAAACGACCTCAGGTACCATCTGCGCACTAAGGGACATGCTTTTCTTTGTAAAATGAGTTTTTCATTTTACTTCGATGTTTCTGAGGGACCTGTTAAAAGGAAAGCCTCTGACTGGAACCCTCCTCGATCTGTCATCCTCTCTACCCGATGCTTAACACCTTTAAACATGATACTGCTTGCACCCTAGGCCATCTGAGTGCTCCTTTCACTGGGTATAATGCCACTGCTTACAACACTGCTCCCTTTAAGAGACAAAAATGGGGATTTGGGGAAAATGTTCTTTGGTATTTAAGGAAAGGCACAGTATTGTTAGCTCCGTGGGTAGGATACTTAGAACATGAGAACATCCTCTCCAACCTGACTGCCACATTCAGCCAAATGGCCAATAAAACTCCACCCTCTCTCCCAGAGATCCAAGAATCTCTGAACTCTCTTGCTTACATGGTTTTAGATAACAGGCTGGCTTTGGATTATCTTCTTCCCTCAAGTGGTGGTATCTGTGCCCTTGCCAATGCTTCCTGCTGCATGTACATCAACAACTCAGGGAAGGTTGAGCTTTGTACTGAGGGGATCCTAGAGAAAACTGGCTGGATGCAAGACATTCGTGAAAGTCTCATCTCACCCCCCTGGCTTTCCTCTGGTGGGGTTCCTGGCTATTCCCCTACTAATCCCTATACTAACTTTAAAATAAATAACATTTATTTTTGCTCATATTTGGCCCCTACATTTTTAACCTACTTGTGAGATTTGTTTCCAGGTTATGCACTTCCAAACCTAAACCCCATGGGCTAACTGATTCTGACACTGACCACCCCTAGATGTTGCTGTTGTACCTCTCTTTCCCCTCCCCGCTTTCATTTCCTCCTTCTCCTCCTTCTTCTCTTTCTCCTTCTTCTTCTCCTCCTCCTTTTCCTTCTTTTCCTCCTTTCTTCTTTTCTTCTTTCTTTTGATGTTCTTTCTCTTCTTTCTTCTCCTTCTCCTTCTGCAAGCCTCATGCCTCCCCTCCTCAGTCTGGATCCCAATAGACAGAGACAGCTCTATACTCCTTATCAACCTGAAGCAGCTCCAAAAGATGAGATTTTTCTTTCTTTGTCCCAAATGAATTTGGGGGTTCAAATTATTTGAGAGAGGAAATGGTTCTTGAGGAGACAGTAGTAGGGAGGTCCCCCTGATCTTAGAGTACTTCAATTCTAACAATCTGCCAATGATTCTAAAGTCTTCTGGCTTTAGAATCAATGATCCCAAAGTTGCAGTCCCCCACACACACACACACACCTTAAAATGCTATCATTCCAACAATCTGTCAATGGTTGTAAAAGTCTCCTAGCCTAGGAATATAATAAATATATTAGGGATCCTGAGGCCTTCTGAGCTTAGAGTACTTTTGTTCTAACAATCTGTCAATGATTCTAAAGTCTTCTGGCCTTAGGATAGTCCTAGATCTGCTGGTCTGTGAAAATCAAATTCCTGAGACCATTTCTAAGTTCTACCTCTAGGCCATAAAATTAGCATATCAATGACATGAAGAACTGGATAATTGCATCTCCTTGCTCCTGGTTCTTTGCTAAATCCTTTTGGAATTTAGTCACTTCAATTGGCGTTACAATTCCAATAAACTTTGCCCCTTGACTTGGATATGGGTTCAAGTCCAAATTCTTTTGAGACACCTCATGACACTGGTCTGTGGCCCCCAACCTTTTGGGGTCCTTTCTCAACCTCAACAATAATGTGTAATGGATAAGATTTCTGCCACCAAACTAAAAGTATTTGGGAAATCTAAGGAGAAATTATCAAAATTTAAATATAACTTTTATGTAATATCTATTGAAAATAGAAAAATTACTTTGGTAATACTAACTCCAAAAAAGTATAATTCAGAGCTTGGAATATTTTTAAGAGTAGATGCTCTTTTTCTGCCCTTTGGGCCAAAAAATCCCATAATTCATATTCACAGGCAAGCATATAGCATCAAGGGGAGCATATCATATCTCTGTGTGGTTTAAATATGTTTTTGACAGAAAAGCTAAAGTTCAGTTCTTTCATAGCAGTGTCAGACTTCACAACTTGGCTTATGTTCTTGAGCCTATTATTTTTAGTGGAGCAAAATCCTGTGTCCCTTCAGAAAGACTTGTGCAATTTGATATTCATAGGTTGGCTCCCTAGGGGGTAGCTATTGTAGCAGGGTTAAAGGAATTTTCTGAGCATGCGTTCCTAAAACTATAGCTTATGAGCTCCAATAATGTGAATGCCTTTAATAGTCAGCCAAAAGACATAATCAGTTCAGAGCAAAGAAAGAACAGTAGTTATACATTATTCCTTCCCTAATTGTGGAGCACAGCCATTCACAATTACATATAGCATCAGTGGGAAGAGTATGTATAAATCTAGTGCACACATTGTGAGGCACAGAGAGGAAATATGTACCACAGACAATTCATGCCTACAGTACTAGAGAGCTCAAATCCTTTTTCTTCTTGTAGTATTCTCAGGCTGCTCCTCTCTGGCCATAGAGCCTCTGCTGGAATTGGTCAGCTGGAATCCCTGATCCTGCTCCTCTCCAAAGGCTTACTTTTATTAGCCAGGGCTAGCTCTTTTTTTTTCTTCCATGACAGGCTCTCTACTGCCAGTAGTTATACTCCTTGGAGCTGCTTCCACTAATTTGTCTCCCTCTGTGTCTTTTTATCTCCCTTTTCTCCTTCCCTTTCCCTTCATCTCCTTCCCCTCCCCTCTCCTATCTCCTCATATTCCTCCTCTTCTTTTTTCTGCATCTTCTTTCTTCACTTCTCTCTCTCTCTCTCTCTCTCTCTCTCTCTCTCTCTCTCTCTCTCTCTCTCTCTCTGTCTGTCTGTCTCTGTCTCTGTCTCCCTCTCTATGTGTGTGTGTGTGTGTATATATATATATATATATATATATATAAACACTCTCCCCTTTTCTCTCCTTTCCTCCTCTCTCTCTCTCTCCTCTTCTCTCTGTCTCTCCCTCTCTCACCCCTCTCCCTTCCCACAACACACTGAGTATAGTGTCTCTTACTTGGTAAGTAACTGTGCTACATCATGACTAATATGGAGAGAAATTTCTTCCAGTCAAAGAAGCAAAGAAAAATTTCTCTCAAGAGCTCAGTGCTTCCTACTAAAGTGGCTCTCATCTAAAATTCCAAGAGTCACACTCACTATTGCCTTAACTATTTCAAAGCTGTCAAGTCTACTTTTTATATGGCATCAATGACCCAACCAATCTTTGGCCAGTCAATTGCAAGTGCATCTTTAACTTTTTGAGGAAAAAGTTCTTCACATTGTAAAAGAGTAAATGACCAGAAACATGTGTTTCTACTTTCTTTAACACACTGCCTTCTTATTTTGTTATATTATCCTTACTTTTTGTAATTATATTAACAAAACTGGGGGAAAATCAATTGATCAGGGTGTCCTGATGAAAACACACAAACACACACACAGAAACACCCATTTCAAGAACAATAACTTTAAGATTCAGAGTAGTTTTTAAATGATTTTTACATATTAACAGACTCATTTTGTCACACTATATCTCATCTTCCTTATGATGGGTGGTATTGCTAAGAAAAATATGATTTTTCAATGGCACTTTTAAGAATATATTTTTCTCTTTCTGATAAAACATATCTGATTATATGTAATAAATGCAAACAATGGGTAAATAAATACAAGTTATTTTTTTTTAATCTTACTGCAACCAAAAAGTGTTACTACCATTAAAACGACTGATTTTCATTTAGTTTCCCATACTCATAGTTTTAAGTCACTTGATGGTATTTTCTATTGTTAGTAAGCTGACTTCTTACTGGAAAGAGTCTGAGAGAAAGTACATTCTAATATTACTTGGTTTTAAAAATGATTTTGGGTTGACTCTCAATTTATGACAATGGTGGAAAGGACTGGCAGGAGCACAGGGACAATATCAAAAGGTACAAATATCAAAATATACATAAGAGGTTCTGACTCCTCCCTCTCCATTTCAGGAGATGAGCTCCAGAAAAGTTGATTGGACAGTTTGTCAATAAGCATTCTTAATGTACTTGATGAGGTCCTCAGTAATTAGGCGGGGTTGGCAAAGAAAGCCTGATGTATTGATCAGATTATAATGCAAGCTGAGGTAATCAGGAAGGGCACTGATGGGGATGAGCTCAGTCTTACAGTCTCACCCCTGTGAAGGTCTTGGGAAACCCCACCTTACTGTATCTGAAAGGATAAACTGAGTAAAGACTTCTCATAAGAAAGTGGGCTAAACCTATGCCCTAACTGTGACTTGAGACTGTGCAATAACAAGGTGAGCTGTAGCTAAAAACTGCAAGTATTCCATTATCTTATATAAAACTTTTTTTATGTTTTTTTTATTAAAGCTTTTTATTTGTATAACACGTATATGGGTAGTTTCCCAACATTGATCTTTACAAAGCTTTCCATTACAAATTTTACCCCCAGTCCCCTCCCCTCCCCTAGATGGCAGGAAGTACACTACATGTTAATAATGTTGAAATGCTTGAGAAGTTATGCAAGAAAAATCCTATCTACAAGAAAAAAAAAAGAATCAGAGAAAGGCAACACAATGCAAGCAAATGTCAATAGAGATCATGAAAATGTTACGTTGTGGTCCATATTTCATTTCCCTCTCTCTGGGTGTATATGGTTTTCTTCAGTGAACAATTGGAACTGGTTTGAGACAATTCTTTGTTGCAGAGAGCCATGTCCATCAGAATTGATCATCATGTAATACTGTTGTTGCTGTGTATGATGATCTCCTGGTTCTGCTCATTTCACTCAGCATCAGTTCATGCAAGTCCCTCCAGGCCTCTCTGAAATCATCCTGCTGGTCGTTTCTTACAGAGCAATAATATTCCACATATACCACAATTTATTCAGCCACTCTCCAATTGATGGGCATCCCTTCAGTTTTTTTATGTTTTATAAGCAAACATTTCCTTCCTGTTCCCGCACACACACACCTTTTCATTAGCATTTAAGTACCTAACATGATAAAGAGTATGCTATACATCAGTACATATTGAGTCCCTGGATAAATTAAAATTAACCAATGAAAAAATAGATCAGAAGAGGGTGGGGTTTCTGGTTAGAGTATATACTCTTCTGCTGATACCTTGTTTGTTGGGAATTGTCCTTTCTCATGAAATTGTAATAAGTCCATTTTGTTTTTACCTTAAGATAATCTGATTTTTATTTGGGTAAGAGTTGCTGTCCCAGGCAGATCCAATCAGAAAGCCAAGTTATAATATCAGATCCCCAAGGTTAAATTTCCTCTATCAATCTGCTCACAGACTATGCCATCCTTGCTGTGTATCTTTTGGGATAGCCTGCCACAGTGTTGGGTCTCATAGCATCTTTATTATCACTCCCTCCCCCATGCTTCATGGTGTCTTTCTTCTTGTTATATAGAACTAATTCTTTTAGGTACTAAACTCCTCTACAGATTTAGCCTGCCACTCAATAGTATATTCTTACCTCATGGCATATTCCCTTTCTCCTGGTTAATTGTGAGTTCCACCAGGCAACTTGTTTTGTTTTTTCTTTTTTTTCCATTGTGAATTGTTAAAAACCCCTTCTCATGCTAACTATATGTTCTCCCAGTACTATTTCATATTTACCACTTCTGGTGTCTATTTTACTTCTTCATTTTACTCATAACATCTTCATTTTACCCATAGCCTTTTCTCATAAATAAAAGTGCCTTTTGGCAAGGAGAAAGCCCTTGTGAATTCATCACATGTGCCTTGAGCCTCATGTTCTGAGCTTGGAATTGCTACCAAAATCCAACATTTGTTGCCAAACCTCATCATTTGTTGCCAAACCCCAACATTTGGTGCTGGACCTCAACCTCATTACACCTACTAGATGACAGGTGCAATGCTGGGAGCTGAAATATGAAAAAAATAGAACAGTTTCTGCTCTATATCACCAAAAACTGAGGAAAGATAGAAGGGAAGAAATAAAAAAATATAACCTGAGTTATAATATGAGAAGCAGGAGAGGGATGGTTAAGACAACAGTATCACTTCTCTTGGAAAAGTACTAATAAGAACAAGGACAGAGAGTCTCACTTGCAGCAAATATGGAGTACAAGAACTTTGTAATGATCTGGCTAAAATGTGGAATAATTTTATTTCTTCTGGAACCAAAGAAATGTTTCCTATGCTTAAAATATAGGCTGTTTTCCTCACTGGAACAGAAAGTAAAGGAGCATCAGAGACCTTTCTAGTCAGTCATAAAAATTATAAAGAATATAAAATATTCCTTTAATAAAAGAATAAATGAATGGATGAATAAAAAGGCATTTTTAAAATACTTGTTATGGGCAAATATGCTAAGTACTAAGAATATAAGTAGAAAAGACAGTCCCTGCTTTCAATGAGCTCACATTTTAATGGCTTGAGGAAGAAGGTTCAGAGAATCCTATCTGAAGGCTTCTAATGCAAGTCAGATGGAAAAGTCCCATAATACTAAGGACATAATAGAAAAGCAGATAGTAATACATATCCTTTAATGTCATTCCTATTGACATTCTTATACATTTCTGTTTAACCATTTGACAGTAAAATGGACTTCTTTGGTGAGAATTTTATTTAGAATTTAGTACTGAAGATCTAAAGCTGTAAGAGTCTTTAGAGGTCACCTGGCTCAACCCTTTATTTTAAAATTAAAAACAAACAAACAAACAAAAAACCACACACACAGGCCTAGAAATGTTAAGTGCTTATTATCTGCCAAGCATGGAATATGCAAAAAGAAGCAAAAAAAAAAATCCTTGTCTTCAAGGAGCTCCGAATTTAATGCAAGTGACAACAAGCAAACAAATATGGATAAGCAAGATATGTAGAGAATAAATAGAGTAAAGCTATTAGAATTAAGAGCAATTGAGAAAGACTTCCTATAGAAGATAAACTTAAAGGAAGTCAAGAAAGCCACCCAGGAGAGATGAGGAAAGAGAACATTACCAGAATGGAAAAGAGCCATGATAAATGCTCAGAGCCAAGAGATGGAGTGTCTTATGCATGAAAAAACCAGGAAGCCAGTGTCACTGAATTGAAGAGTAGTACATGGCAGGGAGTAAAAGTGTAAGAAGACTGGAAAGACAGGAGGAGTTAGGTTTTGAATGGCTTTGAATACCAAACAGAGGATTTTTTTTTATTTGATTCCGGAGGCAATAAAGAGCCACTATAGTTTACTGAGTAGACCTGCCCTTTATTTTTTTTAAAAGGAAAACAGCTAAAAAAAAATTTATTCAATTGATGCCCAGCCTGTTTCAAATAATACTTCCTATACCTCAGCAGAAAGCAATTTTTCTTTCTTTTTTTTCCCAACTTAATGTTATTTTATTTTTTCCAATTATATGTAAATGTAGTTTTCAACACTCATCTTTATAAGATTTTGAACTCCAAATTTATCTCCATTCCTCTTTTATTTCCCTCCTCCCCAAGACAGCAAGAAATCTGAATTCTCTGAACAGGTAAGGAAAAGCTTATTCTGATCTGTGCCATATAATTAAAAGGTAGAAGAATATCACATAGCGAAGAAAGGGAAGAAGGATCAATGTATATGTAGAGTTAAGGCACAAAAAGAAAGCTTTTCCAGAAAAAGGAAGAAGTCCAATACTCTGAGAAGGAAACAGCTGATTGTCCTCTCAAAAATGATGATGTGGATCTAGAAGTCTCAGATAGGAATCAATCCAATCAGAAAGAAAAGTAAAAAGTGACAGTTAATAACTTCCTGCTAACTAAAACTTGGACATCTAAGCTCCTGGCTAGACATTAACATTAACTAAGAGCTGATTATAATGAATTTTGCCTATCTATTTTGAAAAGATTTAAGCAGATAAAGAAGGGGAAAGGGGAAAAACTCCTATGAATATCCATAAATTGGGTAATGGTAAAATTTATCTACAATGGAGTAAGGGAAATAGAAATGTTATCCAGAAATTCACAGGAGATAAATCTAAGAAAAGAATCAGTAAAAAATTATTGGCATTAAATATTTATATGAAAGTACACAAAGTGGGGGAACTGAGACTTAGTAGGATGAGACTTGTTATTGGAATATGACTCTGGAAGGTATTTTTTCAGAAGAAAAGATAGGTAAAAGAGAGGGAAGAGTAGCATTGTATATTTTAAAAAGATATTCATAGGAAGGAAAAGATGGTGAGAAACATTGGTTTGAAAGCCAATGAAAGCAAAAAAATATAAATGGTATGGTCACTGAGATGTGCTACAGACCATCTGGAAAGAAAGAGAATTGGGTAGGTGATGAGGATTTGGGGAAAGAGATTACAAGGCTGGCACAAAAATGTGTTAGAATAAAGACAGATTACTTCAATTTTTCAGGTATCTGTAGCAATCAGGGAGACAATGATTAGTGCAGTATTTAAAAGCAATAGCATAATCTTCATGTCCTGCCCTTGCTAGCTGCACTTCCTCCTGACTGTGTCACTCAGGCAGCTGGGTCATAAATGTATACAGTTCTGAGCCTGGAGTCAAGAAGATCCAAATTAAAATCCAGCTTCAGATGTGTACTAACTGAGCAAGTTCCCTAAAACAGGATTAATAATAGCACGTACTCTTAGAGTTGTTAGGATAAGGATAAAATTTGTGTAATAATTGCAAAATGTTTAGCATAGTGCCTGGCACATAGTAATTATTATGTAAATGTTAGTTTTTATTATGTGCCCATGTAATACCAATATTATAATAGGGTGCCTAATCATAGGATCATAGTGTAAGAAAAAGGAGGCTTTGTTCTCCCTACTCCCTTGCCCCCCTTCAACTGATGTAGTCACAGCATGTAATCACAGATAATGAGATATTAATGGGTTAATAATGTGGTAACACCAGATAATCCATGTACAAAGGAGGAACACAAAGTGTGGTGATGGTTTCCCAAATTTGACCATGTCCCTACAGGCTTCATGTAGCTAAGCTTTCCGACACATTTTATGAATCCAAGCCAGAAGGAGGCTTTGTGGTGTACAAAGCTTATTAGAGAAAGGGAAGGAAGGGATTTCTCTTTTGTGCCTCTCCCCCATAATCACGGTATCTGTCTTAGGAGGAGATACTCCATCTAGCAGTTTGAAAGTTTTTGAGACAAAGTCAAAGAAAGAGACAGAGAGAGAGAAAGAGTTCATCTAGCCTAGTAGGAGACAATCCATTCAGCTGGTGGAAAGTCAGTGAGAAAGAGACAGAGATGGAAATAATTCAGATCCCAGATGAGGGAACAGACATATATATTCTCCGTACAAAGAGATGGACTGAGAAGCCATCACTCAAGGCTG
The DNA here is from genome assembly GCA_023553655.1 of Myrmecobius fasciatus. NCBI lineage: Eukaryota > Metazoa > Chordata > Mammalia > Dasyuromorphia > Myrmecobiidae > Myrmecobius > Myrmecobius fasciatus. Next base: position 49,704 of record JAJPUD010004087.1, read on the forward strand.
GAAGCAGCTTCAAAGGGTGAGACCTCTGGCAGCACATAAGAGAGGTGACTGTGAATACCCCTGGGAAATAAGAGTTGCTTGGTGAAGAGGTACAGATCTGGAAGCTTGTCTTAACAACCTGTCTGACAGGGATGCTTTGTCCTGGGCAAGCAGTAGGAGAAATCAACAGAAAAAGGATGTTATGGTCCCTGTGTTACTAAAGTTGTGAGTTGCCTTGGACACTTGCGTTGCCAATTTGTGTAAAAACATGCTCTAAGTATGGGCCCACTCGATGCATGGATACTGTTTATTTGTCTATAAAAGAATATTTCCCAGGCTTGGTGGCAGGAGGAATGCGCAGCTAATGTTTGTACTGCATGCTTTTAATCAATAATTTTAGTTAGAGCTAACTATGAATATTGGTTTTTCAAAATAATTTCCTTTTTTTATTGAGAATTCAACAATGGTCTATATATCCTGTCTATGAAGGGACAAACACTGTCCAGGTTGTAAACCAAAGGGCTAAGCTTTTAGTCCCAAAGGACATGCTAAAATGTGGGAGTCATCATCTCCCTGGGGACTCAAACTTTGAGTGGGACTATAGAAATGGAGAGGTTACCCTAGAGAGGACATGTAGTGCGATCTGATCATGCTCTAGGTAAGGAAACTAAATCAAAGATGAAATGACTTCACACTTCAAACAACTGGCAGAGCTGAGATTTGAACCCAGAGCCTCTGACTGTAATTCCAGCATTCTTTGCACTGGACCATCTTTACCTCTTTGCCTGTATAGAATGATTCTCAATTATCGAGCTTTTCTTTTGGCTGTTTCAAGTCCCACTTTCCAAAACTACTTCTGGAGCTTAAGCAGTGTCAAAAAACACAAGAGATTTATTCAGGTATAGTAACAGTAATAGCAGTACTAGTAATAGTAGAAGCAATATTAGTAATAGTAGAAATAGTAGTAGTAGTAGTAGTAGTAGTAGTAGTAGCAGCAGCAGCAGCAGCAATAGTAGTAATAGTAGCAGCAGCGATAGTAATAATAGTAATAGTAGCAGCAGCAATAGTAATAGTAGTAGAAGCAATAGCAGCAATAATAGTAATAGTAATAGTAGTAACAGCAGCTAGTAGTAGTAGTGGTAGTAGTAGTAGTAGTAGTAGAAGTAGTAGTAGTAGTGGTGGTAGTAGTAGTAGTAGTAGTAGTAGCAATTGTAATAGTAGTAGAAGAAATAGTAATAGTAGTAACAGCAGCTAGTAGTAGTAGTGGTAGTAGTAGTAGTAGTAGTAGTAGCAGCAGCAGCAGCAGCAATTATAATAGTAGTAGAAGCAATAGTAATAGTAGTAGCAGCAGCAATAGTA
>JAJPUD010004087.1:58643-76853 GCA_023553655.1 Myrmecobius fasciatus
GAAGGAAGGAAGGAAGGAAGGAAGGAAGGAAGGAAGGAAGGAAGAAAAAGAAAGGAAGGAAGGAAGGAAGGAAGGAAGGACATTTATTAAGGCTTTCTGTATGATATCTATGGATGATATATGGATTTAGATCCAGATATATGAATCTATGAATATCAACTCATATATATGAACATATATATGTATGTATTATAGATATGCACAGAGAAGCGGAAAAGAATAAGCATTTATATGGCACCTACTAATGCCAGGAACTATGCTAAGTAATTTAGAAATATCTCTTTGAACTTCACAACAATTCTGCAAGATAAGTGCTATTATTTTCTCCATTTCACAACTGAAGAAACTAAGGCAGAAAATAATTGACTTTTTCAGGGTAATACAGCTGATACATACCTGAGGTCAAAATCTGAACTCAGTACTCTATCCACTATGCCATCTAGCTACACACAAACACATACACACACACAGACACAAGCTCATTCATCCTATGTGACTTCTTCCCTAGTTCTTCAGTCTTAATGATACCTTCAACAACCCTTCATTTTATACTTGTCTTTGAAAAATGTTTAAGAACCAAATGTTTCTTCAGGCCTCTTCTTTCCTGAAGTCTTTCAATAAGCCCTCCTCCAATGACTCATCATGATGTGCAGGCTCTCAGGCAGGTTCCACAAAGATGGAATGACTTCAATTATGGGTCCAGAAATGGATTCTATTTCTGCTACCTAAGAACCAATATAGCTAAATTCAAAGAAGTTCATCACCAGGAGGATGGTCTCTAGTTAGTGATTATTTTTTTAGGTTGCAGCAATTCAGAGAACAGACAGAAATCCATAAATGGTCCTCAATCCCTCAGAGCCCCCTGTTGTTTCCATGGTGATAGTGATGGAGTAGTAAAAAAAAAAAAAAAAGACACAGACTGATAAAAATCACACGATTCTTTAGACCACCTACAAACATTTATTTAACTGTTGGTATTCCATGTGAGTTGTTTGTTTCAGTGACCAGCAACTTAATATATTTCTGGTGAAACTGAATTACATCTAGATTGATATTGTTATTAAATATGAAACTAGAATACATAAAAAAGTTAAAGATTATTGGTCCATATTGAGTTCATCAACCTTGAGGGTAGTTTGTATTTGAAGGTTGGAAGGGAAGAGAACTTGATAAAGGAGAGAAGGAACCATCTGACAACAGGAGGAAACCCAGCAAAACATAATATCATGGAATTTAAGCAACCTTAAGTTAAAGAGGATGGGACTCTGTGTGTGTTTGTATGTTTGTATATACATATATACATACAGATATATGTGCATATATGTGTACACATACAATACATATATGTATATACATACACATATTTATATAAAATAAAAAGGATCTCTGCAAAGCAATGATTCAAGGAAGATATGTTTGTTCACCCCCTCTAGAAAATGGAAATTTAATAAATGACAATTTGATCTCAGGTGATACAGAGAGATAAATAAGTAGATCCATCAATAGAACAATTATTAAGTATTATTACTATATGACAAATGCTATGCTAAATGAAAATATAAGTAAAGTAAGGAAAAGACAATGCAGGAACAAAGGAAGAAATGTCCCTCCCACAGGGATAACGCTGTTGGCTGGAAGTCAAGCAATAAGGAGTAGAACTAGAATTTAACCAATCAAGAGTCAGGGTTTCAGGGTGTAGCCTTCTAAGGGGTGGGAAGACTGATTGCAAGAGGTTGAAGAGTTGGGAGTGAAGCTAAGATTGTTGTATCACCTGGGTGCTTCAGTAAATGGTGGTCTTAATTTTATAGTTTTAGCTCTATAGTCTTAATTTTGTTTTTTCCTTATAATTGATACGCAGTCCATGTCTGATTTCCAGGTAATACAAAGCAAAGCCTTTCAAATCTTTGGCTGGGGTCTTTATGTAGGATTTACTGGAGGAAATAAAACAAGAATCACACAAAATGAGGTAGGTTGGATTGTAATTTGTATTGTTAGAGAGAATGCTTATACCCAGAAGATGGTAAATCCATCAAAGTATTCTATGAACACACACTCTTATGGGTCCTTCTATTCTTTTGCCCCTCATGCCAAGGTTATAGTCCGTACACATTACCTCTTCTCTTAGTTCATATTTTTAATATCAGAGAAAAAATTTGTATCAAGCACTGATTCCCTAGCAAATTAAACTCTCCATTCCTTGATTCTATTCATTTTAAGGAAAAACAAAAGTAAAGATATCAACGAATAAAATAGAATTAATGTCAAAGGTTATTTGATAATCTAAAGAATGAAGTCCTGATATTAATGATAGTTAATTATTGATTAACATGATTTTTATTTTGAGGTAATGTTTTATCAAATATATTCTTTTGTGTTACAAATCTTTTTATTTGATTTCCAGCTTATCTAAAACTTTCCAATTAGATCATTAAAAAAGTTTCATACATCCAGATCATACATATTTGAGAGATAATTCAACTTTGCTAGAATGTGTTTTCTGGAATTTTTAGACAGTTTTCTTGTATAGCTAAAGTTATTTATAACAGAATACATTATTAATCCCTTAAGATGATATTAGTGCCAATTTCTTCCTTCTCATTTGAGTCAATTATCTTCTGTTTATAATGACACCATCCCCCAAATTTAAAAGTGAAATTCTAAGTTTCCCCATATTCTTTTTTTTAAACAAACTAAAATCCAATCAAATGTTAATTGACAAATAAGAAGGGGAGGAAGATGAAGGAAAATACAAAATATTAATTGGACTACTTCTAACTGAAATGTGTTCCAAAGCTTCCTCTAAAAATATTATTGCCTCCTTCATGTTAGATGCTGCTGTTTTGATTTACTTTCTCTAGAAAACATAAAATACCATGAGTAGTGCAGGAAGAAAGAACAACCTCACAGAGGAAAACAAAAAGGGAATTCTAGGACTTTTACTCCAAGAACAGAGTTAAGGTCATGAAGCACCAAGAGGAAAATATATTATATATTCCTAGATCAGAGTTAGAGATTCACTGAGTAAGCAACCAGTGGGATGCCTCATTACATTCAAAGGTAATATACTTGGGGCAGCTAAGTGGTGCAGTGCATAGAGCACCAGCCCTGAAGTCAGGAGGACCTGAGTTCAAATCTAGTCTCAGACACTTAACATTCCCTAGCTGTGTGACTCTGGGCAAGTCACTTAACTCCAATTGCCTCAGGGGGAAAAAACATATGTGTGTGTGTATATATGTATATATACATATATGATAACATACGTATGACATAGCATAATGAAAGGTAAGACATGTGGGCAGTGTCACCTCCCAAACTAAGATTCATTGATGTTATACTGTAATCAGAATCTCTTATTTAATGGTGTTAGACTGATTTCTTTCAGTAATGTTTTTCTTTCACTTTCAGGTTCCATACCATTCTGGGGCAACATAATGGGTTTATATGACTGAAGAAACTTGAAATTATACTCTGGTAAATGGTTCACAGAGCTTTATGTTCTACTCAAGGGTATAGCTTGAGTAGACAACTCAAGCTGACTCTTTAGAAGACAGTAAAATACCTTGTAAGTAACCTCGGTGGGTAAGGTCCAAGGTCATGTTTGGACAAAAGCTATTTAAAAGTTAGTAACTCTATATTAATGCTTTCTGAGCACACATGAAGCCAGACCCCTTTCTGTTACACTGTTACATACGTTGATACTAAGGAAAGGTCCATTCAAAGATGCAAAAATGATATCTGCTGTGAAAGTAGCAAAAGTCAATATACTTTGCTTTCATTGAATTTCTTTATTGCTGAGAATGACAAAGGCCTATGCCATTAGATATGACAAGATCAATGTCCCAATGTGCCTCACAAGGAGTCTGTTTTCTTACATTTGTCTCTACAAGAGGCACTAGGCTTCATATGATTTAACAGATGAATGTATGGAAAATATTATGATCTTGTCATCAGGAGGATCTGGGTTTATATCCCAGTTCTGAAATTTATTGTATGACTTGGGTAGTCACTTAAATTCCCTGATCTTCAGTCTCTTCATTTAAGATGGAGATAATTCTTATACTACCTAATAATTCTTTACACTACCTAACAGGGGTAATGAGGAAAGTTATTTGCAAATCTCAAACCAGATAAAAATATATACTTATTATCAAAAAATCAAAAAGATTAATGTATAAATTCTACTTGTGAAATGCAAGCAAGGACCAGGCCTAATTAGTTTCTCATCTATCATAGGAAAACACACACACACACACACAGACACACACACACATACATACACAGAGGAACTAAATAAATGCCATGTATGATGATGGCAAGATGCATTAAAGAGGGATTATAATATAATATTAAACTTTTACTACTTATAACTCCTTTTCATCAGAGAAATTTTTACATAACCCCAGGTATATAGATATATAAAATAGGTACACAAAACAAACATTTACTTATAATAAAATATAATTTTATGACCCCTCCACATTCAGTTATATAACCCCTATATGGAATTGTGACCCACAGTTTCAGAATGTCTTGGATACATATTGAATGAATGAATGGAAAAAAGCATTAGATTGGAAGTCAAAAGGCTTAGATTGGCCATGACCACCCCTTATAAGCTTAAAACAATAACTTTAAAATTTTTATGTCTCAATTTCCTCATCTGTAAAATAGGAGTTACCTTCTACTATCTCCCTCACAGGTTTAAAGTGAGGCAAACAATTTGCAAATTGCAAAAAATCTATAGAAATGTTTTTGTGGTTTTTTTGGTGAGGTAATTAGGGTTAAGTTACTTGCCCAGGGTCACACAGCAAGGAAATGTTAAGGATCTGAGGTCAGATTTGAACTCAGGTCTTCATGACTTTAGGGCTGGTACTCTATCCACTGTACCATCTAGCTGCCCCCAACTATTTTTTAATCATAGGAATTGTATGAGAGAGAACATCAGATATCACCATTCTCTTCAATAGGAAAATGTTGTAGGGATAAAACAAAAATTAACAAAAGAGAGAATGTAACATTTAGAATGATAGAAATTTGAATTACAAACTTTTTTATGGAACATACACAATTTGGTAATCTCAACTAAATTATGTCTCTGAGCTATATTGTTAGGCTATAAAGGAAGCATAATATTCTTGTGACTTACAAGAAATTCATCTGTAGCTCCAGGAAGAAAACACACTTGCCCTGGGTTTCTTGGTGAGAGGACAAGGTCCCTGCTTTTCCCCTTTGAACCATAAATCACCAGAGTCCTCTTACATTCTCCAGCTTTTGGAGAATCTTCAGCTGTTTTCACTTGTATGATCCACTGTCCATCTAAATGAGCAAAAAATGGTAATGATTGATGGATAAAAATTAGGTCTCTACCTACAATTCACCATATTTTCAAAACTGAAAACAAACACTAACTTGAGAGAGAATAAATCTATAGCCCTTTAGATTCTTCAATGTTTAGCATTCAAATGGGCATCCAAAACTACTAAATAGAAAAGGAAAATGTGTTATACCTGAAAACTTTCTTAGGATTCAGATTGAAGAATTGAAAATATAATGATCTTTGAAAACTGAACAACCAAGGCAATTCATCCTCAAAAAAAGAGGAAAAGAAAGAGGAGGAAAGGGGTGGGGGGAGGGAAATGGATGAGGAAAGCAAGGGGGGAGGGGAAGAGAGATAAAAGGAAGGAGAAGAAGAGGAATAGAAGAGAAGGAAGGACAGGAGAGTGAGGAGGAGGAAAAGAGAAATGTCTGTTGACAGCAAGCTTAACATGTTAAACTAAATAATGATGAACACTGGCTATAAGACCTTACAATCTAATTAAATCATATTATTAAGCACTTCCTATGTGCCAAGTACATGGTAAACACTGAAGATAAAAAAAGAAAAGTAAAGAGAGTAAGAGTGTACACTGTGACAGGAGCCAACACATATAGGGGAGTTCTGGCCAGTGAAAAAATATTTTAATCATGCAGTAGCTAATAGGTTGTTTGTCCAATGTGTTAAAAAGATGCTTCACTCAAACATCCTCAGTATTAAATGTTTTAAGCTGCTGCACAAAATATACAAGGAAGGATGTAATAGGGCCATGAAAAATACCCAAGGCTAAGTAAAAAGTGACATTATAGGCACTGGTCAAGCAAGTTCAGAAAAGAGAAAATTCAGAGAAGGGAAACACATTTGGAGAAAGGTATGTTAACCACATAATATCACCTAGGTTTTCCTTCTGGCTCCCTTTTTGTCCCAATTTCAATCCTTATGGAGTCAAAGTTCACAAAATCTTTCCACTGACAATAAGGTCAAAAAATGTGATTCTCTCCCCCCACATATCCCAATCTCACTCACTAGATCAACAAGAACTCTAGATAGTGGAGAGATGAGCAAAAATGTAGAAAAAGAAAAGAAACCCTGGATCTTTAAGACAGAAGAAATAACAAGGGAGGGGGAGAAGAGGAATGGGAAACCAAGCTTTTAAATGGAGATTTATTATATTTTAGCAAGGAGGATTTCCTGAGGGGAAATACTAATTCATATTTCATCTACTTCAGAAGACAAAATTAATTTCCCTAGTATGTATAAGACACTAAGTTGATAGTATACAAAATGAAAACTTGAAATATTTAAGTAATTATATCCCCTATTCCTTTTTTTCCATTGTCATTTGTCTTTACCTCTTTGATGGCAATTTTGGTATTTTACCCTGAATCATTTTTGTCTTATTTCAGTTATTCTATTTTTTTTCATTTTTCTCCATGCTTAGTGCTTAGGGGCTGTTTGGTAAATATGCAATAGGCTGCAGCAATGTGGTCTTTAATCTGCATGGTTTGATGAATATGTCCTAAGCATGTACACCTTGGAAAGTCTCTTCAATGGATTCCATTTTCTGAGAATACATATAATGAGCCACTTTGTGTGGAAGTCAAAAGATGTGAAAAGGAACAAAGTTAAAAAGGTAAAGCCAGAAGACATTACCTCATGTTTTTAATATTGAAGGTACTGCATGGTCATAAATATCCCATCCTCAATAAACTATTTTTAATAAAGAAAAGTACTTGGCACCTGGATGTGATTTGGATCTGTCTGCAAAGGAGAGGGAACAGACAATTCCACAGCCTAGTCATTCAGTATGTGCTGTACTAAGAAACCAAGCTCAGTTCATAAAGTAAATTAAGTATATACAAGAACACTTTTCCCTTTGAGAAATCTCTAGGAGCCATTTTTACAAATGGACTAACAACATGAAAATTTTAAAGGATTATTCTCTTCATTATTATTTCCACATGCATGGGGCCAAGCAATTTGGTGATGTATTTTTAGGAAACCTAAGGCAGAGCAGGTCAGATGGAGTCCAGAAAAGAAAGAAGGTATTAAGACTAATGTGCTTGTTTCCATGTGAAAAAAAGGGAAAATGATGTAATTAAGCAGTCAGATTTGGGGGTGACTGTAAGAGCTAGGACTTTTTTCAGGTAACAAGGAAATGGCAGATATCATTAGGCTGCCAAGGTTCAGTACAGGACAACAAAGATTGGTAATTTTTTTTCTGGGGCATGCTGTCAATCTTAGGTATTTATCATCACCTGTAAGAACTGATGCTAATCCCCATATTCATTATCCCTTTCTATCCCAAGGCTGTGATGGTGGAAAACATGCAGTAAAGAGACTGAACTGTCACCTATATTGGACCATTGGCTGATTATGTGATGTTGGTCAAACCATTTGACTTCTGTAGGCTTTGAGCCCCTTATGCACAAAATGAAGAACCTGGACAAGAAAATGTATTCTAAGTCCCCAAATAACTAATTCACTAGTCTCCTGAAATAGTGAACTTGTATGAGAAAAAAAATGACAACAATATATTTATTATCACTGACCTCTAACTCAAATTCAGCTTTTCCATTAAACACACACACACACACACACACACACACACACACGCACACACACACAAAACCTCTTCTAAACAGGTGCTTAGGTTTCACTGGACTGCCAAAAAAGCCCATCACACAAAATAGATTAAGAACTCCTCCTCTTAGAACCAGGACCTTATTGACCAGACACTTATACTTTAGTTACACTGTATCTGTCACTATTATTCTCAAAAGACTTTCTACTTCTATGTAATGTTACTGTCTTTACCCCACTTTTCCTTTTTTGCTCTCAAAATGCTCATCCCTACCTCTCCCAAATGAAAAATAACAAATGAAAGCTTCATCCCTTTGAATTAATGCAATTAAAGGTAAGCCACCTTGAAAGCTTACCAGGATAATCAACCACATCCCTTTCTCTTATTATTTGTTAATAGCTGCAATGTTTATCAAATGAACACTCTAAATCTCAGATATTGGCTTTCAGGGAATATGGTCTCATCTTCCATGTCTCAACCTTGAGCCCAATGATAAGAATAAACTCCAAATACTAACTTTTTTCAAGGTTATTGTAATTTTCACATTTTCATTATTCTCTCAGGGTTGGTCTTACCATGATTAAATGAATACTAACTTTTGTAAAAGTATAATGTTTCTAGAAGTTCATTCAAGACTTCCAAACTCTTGCCCAAAATACACCAGAGTGAGATCCTAGAAGATCTGTACATAATTGAACCCCACACTATTACAAAAAAAATGTTCCAACTTACCCTCTTAAGTTATAGATGTAGAAATTCAGAGCAACTTACATTCTCAAAATAGATAAGAGTTATATAAATATAGGAATTTAAGATCTAAAAGTGATCTTGGTGGTCAATTAGTTAACATCCAACAATCAACAACAAGATATCTAAAGACGCAGAATCTACTTTTTTCTAAAGTGATCTAGTCCACTTTTGAGACACTTAAATTATTAAGGAATTGTTATTGTGTTTTTAACTGACTGTGACTTTATTACTATAGGAAATTTCTGCTGTGTCAGATGCTGGATTTGAATCCAGTTTTCATGCTGTGATTAACTCTTTTTAATGTGTTATCTCTCATTGCAAATGAAGTAAAAACTGTTAATTTTTAAAAATTTTAAAAATATTTAAAAATACTTTTAATTTTTTAGTAGGTCAGTTTTTATAACAAGCCTAATCTACTTTACTCTTCCCCCTCATTGTTCCTAATTTTGCCCTTTAGGCTTTTATAGAACACATAGAATAAATCTAATCTCACCTCTACTGGACAATATTTCAAAGATCAGTATGCCCCTTGAGTAAGTTAGTTAGTTTCCCAGAGCCTCAGTTTACTTTAATGCAAAATGAGAAGTTGGAGTAAGTAGCACTTTCTTGGACTAGCTTGATGCTTCCATGTTGGACAAGAGGACTTCTGAGGTCATATCCAGTTCAAGTTCAATTCTCTTAATATATTCTGCCCCAAGTTAGTCATATCACCTACCAAAGTCCCAATTTCCTCAGTTGCAGCATGAAGAGATTGTAGCAGATCCTTTCCTGGTTGAATTCCTATAATCCAAAAACTATTTTCTTTTCTATAATACCTGACAATACATGGGGTAAGCCTCTGAAACCTTAGCCCAAGTTGTTTAATGTCTTCATTTGTCTCTATGATCAACTGTGATGGACTTGGCTCTTTTCAATAATGAGATGATTCAAGGCAATTCCAATAGACTTGGGATAAAAAGTGCCATCCATAGCCAGAGAGAGATCTATGGAAACTGAATGTACATCACAGCATAATATTTTCACCTTTCTGGTTGTTGTTTGTTTTTTTGTTTTTTTTTTTCTCCTTTTTTCCATTTTGATTAGATTTTTTTCTTGTGCAGCATGATAAATGGGGAAATATGTTTATAAGAAATGTACATGTTTAACCTACATTAGATTATTTTTGTCCAAGTGAGACGGAGGGAATGATAAAGAGAGAATAATTTGGAATACATGGTTTTGCAAAAGTGAATGTTGAAAACTATCTTTGTATGTATCTTGAAAATAAAAATGACAAATAAATATTAAAAATATGTCTTCATTTCTAGTACATAAAATAATTTTATGCAAGTTATTAGACAAGGATGTGTATCTTGATATTTCAGGGTAGTTATTTTATAATGTGCACAAGGTAAATTATTTTGTTTTCAAGAACTATTTAAAATTAATTTCTTTTGAAGAACTATTTTAAATGGTCTGTAAAATCTAAAAATTCTGAGATTGACATTCTAAACATATGATTTTTTTTCTTTTCAATTTCTTTTTTTAAAGAATTAGATGTTTTTTCATGAATGTGAAATATATTACAAGTAGTTGTTTTTCCTTTCTGTGGTCTGCTTTGTTTACTTATCCCATCAAACCCCCAAATCTAATTACATTAATTAGCTACTTTGAAGGCTGGTGGTAGTTAATTTGTTATTGGCATAGAGCAGGAAGGGAAGAAGAAGGGATAGAGAAAATTCACAATTTGATTTTTTATACGACAAGTAATTTTAGTATTAAGCCATTTTTCCTTTTGATTATCCTTTGGAATATACATTAGATCAATAGTAAAGAAGGAAAAAATATCTTGAATAAATGACTGAAATACAAATAAAAGGCATTTAACTGAAACTAACAAATCACGAGTGTTCCAAATAGTAATTCCTTATTCTTCAAATATGATTTTTCATGGTCTATCTCAGAGGCTCATAATGAGGGCAGTTCTTTGTAAACTTGAAAGCATCACATAAACAGGGATTATTATTTTTATGTAGGATTCTTTTTTTTCTAAAAATGAGTTTCTTTGGGAGTTATTTTTTCTCCATAAAATAGGGGACATATCAGAAGATGAATAAATTATTTCTTGGAAATTTTATAGAATTCTGTTGTTTCTAAAGCCCTTAAGATCACTTTGTTCTCTCTCAAAAGGTTGCAGTAAAGTATACTACAAGGTCTTTGCTTGTCATTATAATAATACCTTTAGAAAACATGCCTCCTATGCTTTCCAGTTTATAACGCCTTTTTGATTTAGGATGTGTCTCAAGGAGGGAGAAAATTCATCCTAAGATTTCATCAAGTATAAAATTACAAGGAGAGTTTCATAGCCATTTTCAAGGCCTATTCTAAGTGGATCATTCTGCTTTCTCTTACTTCCCCTTAATCGTACCAAATGTATCATATACTCTAAAAATATACTTCCTTTGTGTAACCTAACAGACACAAAGTCAGAACTCTTACTTGGTTATCTATTAGAAATCTCTTGAAATCAATAGGCAGTTATGATTAATATTATGAAATAAATTAATTTGCCAGTAAAACTTGATAGAGACATATTGGAAAGACCAATTCAAGAAACTTTTAAAACCAATTCAGAAAATTTAAAGAAATTCCAAGAAAATGGAAGAGGTTGCCTTAGTAGGAATTAAATAATGCATTCCTGTAAATAGTCAAGCAAAAACCAGATTAACATTTGGGATTATTGTAGAGGGAAGTCTGTATGTCAAGTAGACAGTTGGATTAAATAATACCTTAGTTTTTTCTACATATACTCTCTCAATATACATGTGTGTGTGTGTGTGTGTGTGTGTGTGTATTTTCTCATCCAAATTCATGGATTTTCTGAAATCTATCCAGAGATCCCTTGGTCCAGAATCCTAAATTAGAATTTTCAATCTGGTCTAAGTGTTGTTTTTTATGTGTAAGGGACATGAGATCCAAAGTGATAAAGTGATGAACCTGAGATCATAAAACCATTGGCAAAATTAGAATGAATCCAGCACCAGTGCTATTGAGGAGGCTATGAACACCTTCTCAGAACAATGTGATCTAAAGAGAATCTGGCAGTCAGAATTCAAGCTGAGTTTTGTAACCAGAAGAGCATTGTTGACCCTGAACACCAAGGAGAGGAGAGTAATAGGAAATAGAACCCAGTTCGCAGAAGAACTTACTCAGCATCTGCTTTTGGATGTGAACTTGGTAGGACTAATTCTTTGTCAAATTGGAGCTAAATTGTGAACCCTATCCCCTTCCTAACCCCCAGGAACCAAGATGGTATGAAGGGAACTACTTCCTCAAGATATCTGAGAAAATATTCATCTATTTGTTCTGATTATAAATAAATAAATATCATTTTCTAAAATCCAATCAATGTTAAGTTGTTAAATGTAAATGCTATCATTGACCCTTTAACAATGGGAAAGAACACTGTGTATAAAACCTAGAGCTAATAACAGTGGAGAAAAAACGTCACCTCAAGCCCTGCAGATCACCCTGAACTTCTGAAGGGAAATGTAGACCACCCAACTTTGAGAGAGATGGCCAGAGTATACATGCTACACTATCCCCAGACATGAATGGAACAGAGCAGCAGAGCTAACTCAGGTCCTTTTAAAGACACTAATAATGCAGCCAGTAAAGAAAAGTCTCCTCTCAACTATATGGCAGCCATCTGAAACCATCTGGAATAAATTCATACATACTCCCAATTCTCCCAAAATTAACATCCTCTATGTAGAGCACCTGACCCCAATTTTACATATCATTAGTTGTGATGACAATAATAGGCAATAATATTGCTGACTTCATGTATTTGTGGGACCTAGCTGATCAGAGGAAAAGATGGAGCTAAGTAAGGAAATCCAGAAAAAAATTTAGAAAGTTTTCCTTGCATAGGAACTTGAACATACAGACTGCTGAATTTTTCTCTAGAGTATTTTCTTGTAAGTATTATCTAATGGCTTCTGAGAAAAGAGTCAGAGAAGATAAGAAAAGCCTTCTGGAAAATGGACATTACAAGGCTATGGGAATTAAGAAGAATTGAACAAATAGTTTATGGATTGGAAATGAGAAGACAGAGTTAAGAACAAGTTTAAGAAGGTCTTAGAAACCAAAAATTCAGGATTCAGAGTTACCATAGGTACAAGGCTATAGATACTGTTCGTCAAAAGTACTACAAGTATAAGATATCTTATTCAGAAGAGGGAATGGTTGGATCACTTGTTTCACGTGGTGAATTTATCTGGTGGGAAGAAATCAAGCTATGTGTGAAGAATCAAGAAAGGAATGGATGGGATGGTCTTCACGGGTACCTATTTTAGCTACCTCCCAGAGTGGTTGTGATTAATATTTGTAAAGTGACTGACACATGAGAGACATGTACTTCATGTTTGTTTGTTTTTTCCTTCCTTCCTTTCAGGAATAACCTGGACATTCAATATGCCCAGATTGAAAGTATTGCTGGGTTTTGTTGTTGTTGTTGTTGTTGTTTGAATGGTGGGCATTTTTTTTTGGTTGTCTCTGTTTGTTTTTAACGTCGCCATTAAGCAAAATGGCAAGAAAGAAAATGTCTTCCAAAGTAGAAACTCTCCCAGAAATAAAGGAACATGCTTTTGTGAATTCTGTTTCAGGTTCAAAGATTCAGTCACTCCCTCTTTTGAATCAGATTTACATAAATTGTCTAAATTCATCATATTAGTATACCATTTCTATGGCACTTGGGATCCTACCTTTGACAAAATAACTAAAAGATTCTATGATTCTGCCTCTATGTCTCTCATCAACCTGTTCCCCATAACTATGATGATATATCTCCCCTTCCTCTTTGGTTGAGAACTGTAGCCACACTGGCAGCCAGCCTTGGACAGAGTGGTAGACTTGGAATCAGAAAGACTTGAATCCTGCATCCTATATATACTAGCTGGGAGACCCTGAGCAAGTCAATTGAGCTATTTTATCTTCTGTTTTCTCATCTGTAAAATGGGATTTGTGTATCTACCTCCTAGGATTGTTGTGAGAAACAAAGGAGATTATGTATTATAAAGCATTCTGTAAACCCTGGGATGTTTCTAAGTGCTTGCCATTGCATTATTATTCTATAAGGTGACTGGGAAATTTTCTTCTTTATTTCCTTCTTGATAGCAAAGCTGCCCCTCTCAGCTCTCACATAATACTTTTTCCAGCCATAATTTTGTTAAATGTCAATGTGATAGATTGAAAAATGTAATGAAATTGAACTGTTTCTCATTCAAAGATGAAACTATTGTTTGGCATATGGGATGGACTGTCACTAATGGAGGACAGAAGCCCCATCTACTTAAAATTGAATTTGATGTCAGTATCATTGTTTTCAGGATGAAGCTAATATGGACTGTAAAACTGAGGAACACAGGCATGGAGTAGGTTAGTTCATGTGAATTTATATATATATATATATATATATATATGTATGTATATGCACATACATATATATATGTATGTATACTTATAACGAATTCAGCTGAATTTACTGAAATATACAGTCCTTGGATCTTAAGGTAAGTGAAGGAGAAAATGAAATTCAGAGCTTACTAATCAATTCTGAATAATTTTTCCAACTTTCATTTGATCTCCCTGCACTCTGATTTTGTCATTGCAACAGCCATTACAATATTATTCTTATTTTGCAAAGGAAGGAGCTGAGACTTATACAGGTTTTATCAATTGCCCCAGGTCACATAGTTGGCTAGTGACACAAGTTGATTTGAAACCCAGATTTCTCCTGGATCGCACTTGAGTGAAATTTCCACATACCATCATGCTATCCCAAATTGACTGAAACTTTAGTGCTTAAGTTATCAAAAGATATTTTGGGTGAACCTTCTTCCTCTTCAGGTTGTAGTAAAGACTTTGCCTACCAAATCCTAATTTTTCATTTTAAGGCCTCATGGCAACCTTAGAATTCACATATTTGAAGAATTTGAATTTCATTCTTACAGTTTCCTCTCTAATTGCATGGTTCTTCCTACAAGTGGAGAAAAATTATTAGTAATAACCAGTAATTTGGGGCAATCCAGAGTTCCCCCTTTTTATAGAGTCCCCATTTCTAAAGTTTAGTCTCTGAAAATTGAACTAACTTTTCCCTCAATCATGCTTAAACCCCACCCAACCCTATAAGGAATCCCTAACAAATTCCTAGCCACTGTGTTCCATTCAAGCAAGTTTTGGTGGAGGTAGATCCTTTGTCTAAATTGCCCATGGATAGGGGTAGTCTGGGTGTAAAGTCTTTGTCCAAGAGTGACATGATGTCATCCAGCTCTCATTGGAGTGACCCCACTTTTCATTTTAATATTTATTCTCTCATTAATTGTTAACTTACTTACAGAAATTGGTTGTCCTTCATTCTTGAAGACAACCATGGCATCAGGGAGGTGATTCCATGACATACAAGTGAATAGGATTTAAGTGAGGGAAGACAACACAGCTTCCTCCTCCTTCCTGCCTTTCTTCTTTCTTTCTCTCTCTTTTTCTTTCTTTCCTTTTCTTCCTTTCTTTTTCTTCTTTCTTTCCTTTCCTTCTTACTTTCTCTTCTTTCTTCTCTTTCTTTCTTCTTTCTTTCCTTCCTACTTTCTTTTCTTTTCTTTCTTTCTTCTCTTCCTTCCTTTTTCTTCTTTCTTTCCTTCCTTTCTTCCTTCTTTCCTTTTTTCCTTCCTTCCTTTTCTTCCTTCTTTCCTTCCTTGCTTCCTTTCTTTCTTCCTTTATTTCCTTCCTTCCTTCCTTCCTTCTTTTCTTTTTTTTTCTCTTTGTATTTGTAACCCCAGCACTCAGAATATTGTCTGGTATGTAATAAACACCTACTGATTAAATATAAATTGACATGGCAGGGGGAAGTAATGGATATGCCAAATGAGTGAATATGGTAGGATAGGTAGTATATTAAAATAAAGGATATGAGTGACTTGACCATGACCCTTAGTGACTAGCTCCTGAACATGATACTCAAAGGATGATTAGAATAATTAGAATAAAGACATTACCAAGAAGTAGCACTAAAGAGACATAGACTTTAGCTCAGAAACCAAATACCAGCCAGGGAAGCAACACTGGGAATGCTTTTGTGTCCAAACTGGGGATAATTGGTGTTTTACTGTCTGGATCATGCCTGACATGGAAGCAAACTCCCAAATTAATTTGAGTTGCTCACTAGAACATTGGTGGCTCTCTACTAATAGGGATTTTACTTTACCTTAACTTATTTTATTTTTAGATTATGAAATAGCCAAGAGCTGATTTTTATCAACAATATAGCAAAAACTAATGAGGACAGATTATAGAATCATAGATCTAAAGCTGAAAGAGATCACTGAGAGCCTTAATATTTAAATGTTATATTTACATATTTATCTATTTATATGTGTGTCACAATATAAGGAAGATAGAACTTACACTGGGACTAGGTTATTTATAAAAGACCTTCCAATGAAAAGAAGAATTAAACTCTTTTATATCTCTGATATACCATTTGTAAATTGCTCCTTACAATATAATGAAGTATATAGTAGAAGTATTATTATTCCTAGAACAATTTGCAGAGAAACCATGGCTTAGACCTATTAATTAACTTGTCCAGGGTCAAAGAGCTAAGCAACAGAACCAGCATTTGACCCCAGATTTCTGACTTCAAGTTTAATGGTCTTTGCAATATAAATCATTACTTCAACTTGTTTGGGGTTTTGCCTGCTTGATTGTTCTGATCAAACCAGACACTATGAAAGCATAGTAAAAAGAGGAAGGAATTTGTCAGGGAACTGCTTCAGAGGGGAAAGCTGACTGAGATGGTCAACCAAAAATGCTGTTGTGGCCATAGCAATGAGGTCCTATTTGTTGAAAGGATTCAAATTTGAGAAAGTGAGGAATTCTGGATGATCCTGGCAACAATTTCATTGCTAAGGAGACAACAAGGCAATTCAAGCACTCTATCAGCAGATTGGTAAAACAAATTGCCAATATCAATGAAAGCTGTAATTGTGGGGTTTTATTTTTTGGTGTGTTTTCCCCCCAAATGAAGAAGCAGGGAAATACAGAGCTTTTTTGTTATGTACTCATTTACATACTGTCTTTCCCAAAATAATATAAATTCTTTGAGGTCAGGAACTGTTTTCATGTTTTTGCTTTTCTTTGTATCTGAGCACTTAACACTTGGAACATAGCAAATAAGGGGAACTCTGAACCAGCTTGTAGAGACTGAACCAGGTGATCACTAAGAATTGTTAAAACACCCATCCTGCAAACTCAGTTATTCCCAAAATGTCTAGTTTGTATGGAATAATAACAGGTTGAAACTCTTTTTTTATTATTAAAACTTTTTATTTGCAAAACACATGTATGGATAATTCTTCAACATTAACCCTTACAAAGCTTTCTGTTACAGATTTTCCCCCCTACTCCCCACCCCTCCCCTAGATGGCAAGGATATCCACTACATGTTAATTATGTTAAAATACTTGACAAATCAAATATATGTATACATATTTCCACATTTACCATTTTGTGCAAGAAAAATCATATCTACAAGAAAGAAAAATCAGAGAAAGGAAACACAATGCAGGCAAACATCAATAGAGAGCATGAAAATGTTATATTGTGGTCCACATTTCACATCCCTCTCTCTGGGTGTATATGGCTTTCTTCAGTGAACAATTGGAACTGGTTTGAAACATTTCATTGTTGCTAGCCTTGGCAATAAGACAAGAAAAAAAGATTAAAGGAATTAGAGTAGGTCATGAGGAAACCAAATTATCACTCTTTGCAGATGATATGAGGGTCTACTTAGAGAACCCTAGAGAATCAACTAAAAAACTATTAGAATTAATCCACAACTTTAGCAAAGTTGCAGGATACAAAATAAATCCACATAAATCATCAGCATTTTTATACATCACCAACAAAATGCAACATCAAGAGATAAAGAGAAATTCCATTCAAAATATTCAAAATAACTATCGATAGTATAAAATATTTGGGAATATATCTGCCAAGGGAAAGTCAGGATTTATATGAGCAAAACTACAAAACACTCTCCACACAAATAAAGTCAGATCTAAACAATTGGAAAAACATCAAGTGCTCTTGGATAGGTCAAGAGAATATAATAAAGATGGCAATACTACCTAAACTAATCTATTTATTTAGTGCTATACCAATCAAACTCCCAAGAGATTATTTAACTGAACTAGAAAAAATAACAACAAAATTCATCTGGAAAAACAAAAGGTCAAGAATTTCAAGGGAATTAATGAAAAAACATGCAAATGAGGGTGGCCTAGCTGCACCAGATCTAAAACTATATTATAAAGCAGTGGTCACCAAAACCATTTGGTACTGGATAAGAAATAGAGTAGTAGATCAGTGGAATAGGTTAGGTTCACAGGACAAAATACTCAATGACAATAGTAATCTAGTATTTGATAAACACAAAGGCCCCAGTTTTGGGGATAAAAACTCACTATTTGACAAAAACTGCTGGGATAATTGGAAACTAGTATGGAAGAAATTAGGCATTGACCCA
>JAJPUD010004087.1:81853-150610 GCA_023553655.1 Myrmecobius fasciatus
TTGAAACTCTTTAAAAAAAATCCGCCCATTCAGTTTTCCATTGTCTAGAACTCCAACTTCTGAGACTTCCTAGTTAGTATCTTTAAAGACAGTCACAACAACCTTTGTGATCTTGACAAGCATCTATCTTTAGACAGGTCTGGGACCTGGTCAGCCCTTCTTGATCTTTCCTTTACCTTTCCATAATCCTCCTTGGTTTCTTGTGCACCCCATCTTACGATATCCACTCCGAAAGTCAAGTTATGATGTCAAATCCTCGAGGTTAAATTTCTGCCATAAAATACATATGCTCATTCTGTAGATTTTTGCTAACTCCTTTTTGGCTAGACTGCCATCGGGTATTCCTACCTCATAGCATCTTCCTTTTAATGGCTTCTTTCTTAATGTTAATTGTGAGTTCTACTACAAAATTTGTCTTTCCCTTTGTTAACTGCTCATTCACTATGACTGTCTTGCCTTGTATTTGCTTAAGTCCATGAAAATATTTTTGCAAAAAAAGTAAAATAGGCAAACTTTTATAACCTGTGATGAATGTCTGACTTGATTTCTTAAAGTTGTTTGATCTGTAACTAAATGTCTATTATACTATGTTTATGTAATATTATTTTTTAATTATGCTATCCCAAATCTATATATTACTTCTGGTACCTTTTATACTATTTCAGTAAGTGCTTAATAAAAGCCCATTGATTAAAAGGGTTAAGTAAAAGTAAAAAGTAAAAAAGGGTAAAGTAACTTGGTTCACACCAAGCTATTGGCCATGTATTACTAGACAATACCTACCAATATGATTAAAGGCTGGTTTCAACAGACTTCTCTAGTCAGGTGAACAGTGATGGATATATTTAAAAGGCGCATGTATAATTTGATTTTATTGTGATAATATAAGAAATTACTCTTTACCCACTCTGTGATTGTCATATTGGCTTGATGCTCCTCACATATGATGTTCTATTTCCCTTCTTTTTGCCTTTTGCCTGGCTATCTCTATTCCTGGAATACTTCTGCGTTCCCACCTCTGCCTCTGAGATTTGTTGGCTTTCTTCATGACAGTTCCAGGGTCACTTTCTGCAGGAAAATGTTTCCCAGCTTCCCCCACCCTCAACTGCTAGAGCTGTCTCTTCAAGGTTCTATCTACTCTGAGTACGATCTTTTTGTGTCTCTTTCTATGCATGTTATTTCCTTCACTAAAAATGTAAAATCTTTAAGGCTAAGGACTGTTTTTCTTTTCATCCCCAGCACTTAGCAAAGTGCCTGGAATGTAGTGTCTAATAAATGTTTGTTCACTAATTGATAATAAACTCTTAAAACTCTTAAAAAATAATTGAGACTCAATGGCCTTAATGGAGAGATATATTGACCTGATTATTCCCTTTATGAAATAATTATTATACTTTTTTATCATGAAACATTTTGACTCTGTTTAATCCTAGAACTTCCTATGATGACAATGCATTTGTTCATTCTTCTGGAAATTTCTCTTCCTTGGTTTAATACTTGGACAGGTAACAACTACTCTTTCAGCTCAGTTTTTTTTTAATCTATAGAACAAAGGGGTTAGACCATATATTAGTTAAATTTCCATCTAGCTCAACAATCTGGAGATGGATATAAGTTTGACAAGGATTTTTGACCAAAAACAATAAAACTATACCTTCATTTTTTGCTAATTAGCCCATTTTCTCTATTCCTATTAGCCACATGGTCATTCTGAGGTTCATTTTCCTCACCTTTGTTATCAAAGGAAGGCCTCATACACTAACTTTGTGATCCTGGGGAAATGAGACTTATAAAAGCAGCACAGGAAAAACTAGTGTGGAATGTGATCATCAACAGTCTTTTGAGCTTGGAATTACTAGTGTAATAGAACCAAAAGAGAGAAAGGCTCCTTCTGCCACTTCTAAAGGCATTGCTTCTGAACTAATCAGACAGAGAAGGCATGAGTGAAAAAGTACTGCTAAAGATATATTCATATGGGGACCCTGACATCCTGAATTGGGTGAATATGAAGAAGAGACAGCTAAACGTTCATCCTCATTTATTTAAAAGGATGCAGCTGTGGTTAGAAATAAGAAGACCTAAACTTTAGCAGGTGACTTTGAGCAAGTTGTTTGATGTCTCAGCATTTCATTTCCTATTCCTAGAAAATGGAAGTAATTATTATTGCTATCAGATAGTAAATGTCTTTGAAATTGTGAAAGAGGATTCACTTGTATAAAATCTTTAAAACCATAATTCGGCACCACCCAGCATAGAAGTGCTAATCACTGAACAGCACAGATTAAACATCTGTTTTCATTGTCTTAGAAATTTTCATTATATAACAAAGAAACTCCTATTCATCACATACATCAAGGAAACAGCATAATACAGTGAAAACGCCACTGGGTTTGCTGTTGGAGGACCTTGGTTCAACATTTTGTAATCATGAATGATTTAATATAATGGGATCTCAGTTTTTTTTTTCATTTCTAAAATGAGAGAGCTGAACTCAATGGTGTCTTACCTCCCTTCCAGCTCCTGATCCTATGAGCTTGTATTTTGAGGTAAAAGTTATAGAAAATGATAACTAATTGGAAATACACTAGAAAGAGAAAAGAATGCTACTGTATTAGCATGAAGTTAAAACCATGGGACAGAACAGTAAAGGAAACCTGGATATAAAAATAGAAATGGTAAAGAGTCCTTAATTAAACTTAATTAAAAGACCCAAAGGAGTCCTTGGTGGAAACAGTTTGGTTATCACTGTCCTTAAATAACACCCCTGAAATCTATAAAAGGAATTAAAGAACTCAAGAGAAGTTTTTAAACTTTACATTCACACCAAGAGGAAAAAAGATTCTGCAAGACTAACCAGTTCCTTTTCCCAAATAATGTTTCTTTTCAAATGAAAAAATGCAACAGCTGTCAATTCTTCAACAAAAATTTGTTGAGAGATTTTTAAAAAATGAGCATTTTAGTAAATGCTTGTACTTCAAGTTATACAAAAACAAGTACACAAAAAAACACTGATGCTAAATTTTCCCCTATATAACACTGACAACTTATTCTGAATTCTGAACCAAGAATTCTGGTTGTCCTTGTCCAGGACAGTCATTCCCTTCTTGCCTCCTGCAGCACTAGTATCTAAGATAATCACATGGGAAGTGGGGTAGTACTTCAGATCCCTTAGGATATCCAGTAATGAAACTGAAATAGTCACTTCTCATTGAATGACTAGATTATTGGGTCAATGTCCCAGACAACATCCTATAGGAAGCCTGCTCCCCATTGTTATTCTTTCACTACTCAAATTAACTCCTTGCTCAAATTAACATACCATATATACTTTTCTACTTACTATATTCCCTCAACAGAATTTTGAAAAAGATGAACACTGTATGTTGGCTTTTTGGGGGTGGAGGGTGTTTTCTCAATCTTCTTTTTATCTTTTAATACCTCAGTATAGTGCCTGACACATAGTAGGTATTTTAATACATGCTTGTTGAATTTAATTATATTGAGCTGATGATATTTTCAATTTTATCACTTTTATTTTAATTGAATCAAGCAAAAGATTATGCTCAGCTTTCTAAACTATTTTTTTTTTTAGTTTCAGAATACTTCAAGAAATCCTGGATACATTCTGACAAAAGTTCTAATGTTGTCTCTTTAAAATCTATTTTCACCTAAACATGGCTTCTTGCAGAAGCTTTTTTCTATCTATCAAAAGTGATATTAATTGAAACAAAACATCTCTCAAGTCCTTCTTTTTCCCTAAAGAATATCTCACTAGGGTAGGAACAGAATCATAAAAGCAACTGGAAAGAAAGAGTGAGTTTTTTTTAATAGTTGTGAGGAGTTCCCAAAACAGCCAATTAAACACCATTTGT
The DNA here is from genome assembly GCA_023553655.1 of Myrmecobius fasciatus. NCBI lineage: Eukaryota > Metazoa > Chordata > Mammalia > Dasyuromorphia > Myrmecobiidae > Myrmecobius > Myrmecobius fasciatus. The sequence goes on from JAJPUD010004087.1 coordinate 85,726, forward strand.
TAAGACAAGAATTTAAGGCAAGACTTACAAATGATAACTGATGAATTTGTGATCCTTTTCCCATCCCCCACATATACATTAAATTGATAGGATGGAATATTATTAGGATTCAATGACCAATGCTGCTACTACTTGATATAAAAGGCATGTGCAAATTGGTCGGATGTGTTCATTCTCATTTTGCAGGCAAGGAAATAAAGGTCTGAGGATACCGTTATTATGTATCCAGTGTCACCGGCTAAGTTACTGCCAGAATCAAGATTAATATTCACATCTTTTGAACTTCTGGTCCAATGCTCAGCACACTGACTTTCATTGCCTCTTGGAATCATAATGAGTCTCCTTTCACAAACCTCAATTTGAAAAGAAGGACCACCTGTGGAGGTTTCTTTGTTACTGGAAGTGAATTAAAATTTAACTGTTCAAGAGGATTATCAACACAGAAAATTACAGATTTCTCTGAAAACTACAGATTTCTCCTTATGGCAGATAATATTTGCTGAGAACTGTCACTTTTTGCCAATAAAAGCACTGCATCTGCTCAAAGAAAGAAGCTCTATGAAGTCACAAGGAAGTTACATATCCTTCACAAGGAAGTCACTCTTTAACATTTCCCTGTCATTGCCTATACAATATATTGGTGTTTATTATGAGATTATTCAAGCAAATAGCCCTACTACTTTAGGCACATTTCTTAGACATATCCCTATAAATTTCCCTAACTCTTAGTTTTGCAACTATAATGTGTTCCTCATGTTTGTTTATTTTTTTAATGATGAAGAGATAACACATGTTAAGGCCCTTTTAAAAAAATCAATCAACAAGCAATCATTAATCACCTACATATGATAGTGTGTAGTAAAACCACAAAATGGTCTTTTTTATTCAACCTCCATAAAATCTCAGCATTCATTCAGGCGCTCATAACTCTTCATTGATGTTATGGTAAGAGTTTCCTAATTGATCTCCCTGAATCTGGACATACAAGAGTATGACCTCTCCAACACATCCTTCACACTGTTTCCAAATTAATATTTCTAAGATGCATATCCGACCACATCACTTCTCCACTCAAAAGACCTTAATCGTGTTTCCTCTAGACTAAAACTTTAGAGTCCTCTTTTGGCTTTAAATGTTTGGCATTTAGAGTTCCCTAGAATCTGGCTCTCACCCATCTTTCCAGACATATTTCCTATCATTTCCCTTAATAAACTATGTTTTCCAGCCAAACTGGATTACTAGCTGATGTCCAAACATGACTTGTCATCTGTCATCTCTGTTGCTTTGCAAAGACTGTGATATGTACCTAGAATACTTTTCCTTTTCACCCCTGCTTCTTAGCTTCCAATGCCTCAAGTCAAGTTCCAATCTCCTGCTATAAGAGGTGTTTCCTGAACACCCTAATTATTAGTACTGTCTTTTCTTCCTTCCTTCCTTCCTTCCTTCTTTCCTTCCTCCCTCCCTTTCTCTCTCTCTCTTGTCTTTCTTTCTTCTTTCTTTTCTTCCTTCCTTTCTTTGTTGCTTTTTCTTTTCAAACAAGGACCTTGATTTTGTCAAAATAGGTTGCTTCCAGGGAGCAACTCCTGATGCAGTTGGCATATATCCTCCAACATACAGCCTTAGAGTTTTTCTTGATATACTGAGAGGCTAAACAATTTTCCTAGGGTCATATGGCCAGTATGTATCCGAGGTGAGTGGAACCTTGAGCCCATGTTTCTCTGTCTCCAATTCAATTTTTTATCCAATTCACCATGGTGAGTCTCAAGTGGCTTCATATTTGTGTTTACATAGCCATGCTATATCACCCCACCCCCCCGCAGAAGAAAGCATTTTAATTCCTGGAGGGAAGTCATTGTTTCATCTTGTCTTTGTATTCCCAGTATCTGACACACAGTATGTTGTCATTAGGGTTGAATTTTAATATAGCCTTTGTTAAACAGAATATAAACCACTCTCTAATGTATACTAAAGTCCTACATTGAGTACTCTTGGAAAAAAATATCAATATATAGATAGATAGATAGATAGATAGATAGATAGATAGATAGATAGATAGATATGCATACTGAGAAATAATTATACAAGGTCACCATATAAAACATATAGCTACGCATCCATCCATTTATATATATATATATATATATATATATATATTTGTGTCAATTTTTCATTCAATTGAAATAAAATATTTTATTTTTAACAATTTTGTTCTCATTTTGTTCTCTTTGCTGTCATTTCATATAATAAGAGCATCATTCTTGGTCCTCTCAAATTTCATCTCAGTCAATTGGGGAGCAGGGAAGATGGCCTGTATTCAGATCACTGTGGTAAATTTAACTACTTATTAAGCAACAGACACTTAGCAGCTGTGTAACACACTGATCAAGCCATTTAACTTCTATGTGTCTCAATTTCTTCATTTGGAAAAATAGGAATGGTAATAATCACCTACTATCCTGGATTTTTGAGAGAATACCTTAATATTTGTAAAATGCTTTGAAAACCTTAAAACACTATGTAAATGCTAGATGTGTGTGCTATCACCACACCAGTATCATGGTTGATTAATTTAAGTAAATAAGATAATGAATTGTGAATTCTACTCTACTCCCTATTTCAGATATAAAAGATAAAAACAAAGTGATGATTTTTAAAGAAATGGATGCCACAATGAAAATTTTTAAAAGCCCTTAATGGTGACCTTACTGGCATGGTTTTATGACCTTACCAAAATTTCTGAAGAATTATATCCTATTAATTCTTTCAATATCAATTACTCTGAATCCAGTTTAAATTCTACAAATGGGGAAAAACAAACAAACACAAAAACCTGACAACACTTTTTTTCTTTCCTGATTTCCACTTTGAAAATCCTTATGTTAATTTTCTTAGGGGCAGGATGACCAAAGAAACATAGAATTAGATGACATTTCCTGATTATCCTGGGATTCAATGACTTCAAAAATCTGACAACTAATTTTTACAGGTTTATTTCCCATTATACCCCATAAAAATACTCTATGATCCAACAAGTTTGGGCTTTCATCTAATCATTCCTGAGCTTATCAAACCTTCTTCTAATTATAGTCATTTGTCTTTGGGATATATTTCTTCTTTACTTCTGCCTCTTGATATTTCAAAATATTTCTCTTCTTCCAAGACTTAGTTTAGGTACCATCTCCTCCATGAAAATATCCTAGCTGAAAAATGATTTTTCCATCTTCAAATTTTCCCAGACTGTTTTGCCTGGATCTTTCCTTTGTACTTCTCTCCAGACCTTAACATGATGACTTTCACAAATAAAGTGAGTGACATTTTGCCTTTATTTTGTGTAAGTTGTTTCATCCAACAGAATGTAAACTCCTTAGGAGCAGGGATTCTTTTTTCCTATGCTTTGCATTTTAATGCCTAGCATAGTTCCTGGGACATAGTGGATGCTTCATAAATATTTATTCAATAGTTGATTGATTGACTGAGGTATAAAAAATCAGTATAAATTAAGATATTGAGGCAGGAAAAATCAAGGTATCTTCCAGAGATGGGAAATGGCTGTAGGAAAAGACAACAAGCCAACTTGACTGGAATGAAGCATTTGTAGAAGTTAGCATAGTATATAAAAGATAGGTAAGGTATAAAATTAAAATAAGACCAAATTGTAGAGTGTCTTCAATGTAAAGCAAAGAAGTTCAAACATATGATAGAGAGCAATATGGAAGTACTAATAATTTTTGAGCAGAGCAGAAACAAAAACCTTCTTCTGGGGGGAAATGAGGAAGGTGTTCCAGGTCTGTGATTGTCTAAGTGAAGAGAATTTCCCAGTATAGAAATCCCCTTTACTAACATAGATCAGATATTTAACAATCAATCAGTAAATATTTATTAAGCAGTTTCTAGACTGTGCTAGCCTCTGGGAATATAAATAAAAAGGATGCATACTTGAATAGAGATTATATTGTAGCAGATGTTAGAATCGAACTTCGTCAATTTTTAATCTTTGAGAATTGCCTGAGGGCACTAAGGAATGACTTTCCTAAGTGATTTGAACAAGACATTTAATGTGTGTCAGAGGCAAGACTCAAATCCAAGTATTCTTGACTTTCAGGCTTGCCCTCTAGCTACTAGGCCAGACTACCTCCTCAGACTTTTAGCTGATGAAGGTTATTTATATTGACCAGGCAATTCCTATTCAAGTTAATTATTTAAGCCACATATATTGAAAAAAAATGCTTTTTATAAATTAGCAGATGAATCCGTGGTCAGATGAATTAATGATACAGCCTCTCCCACAACTGAAAGTTTTGAAGGAAATTAATTGGTTAAGAACAAAATGATCCTGGCCCAAGATCTTTTCCTGAGTAGCAGAGAGGGTCAAATACAACATTGTCACAAGGTTGATAGCTTTGGAAAAATAAGACTGTAACTGCAGAATCAATCAACCTTTTACTGAAGTTATTCAGTTCACTCCACTTACTTTTTGAAAACAGCTCCCTTTCAGTCTTCCCATCATCTTGGTACTCATCTAGCCACCTGTGTGGACAATAGTAAACTAATTAATGGAATAAAGTGATTGAAATGAAATGCATTTCTAAGAAAGGAAAATGAAATAAGCAAAAATTGTTTAATCTATTGTAAATTTTTTTTTTCAAAAATAAGAACTCCTAAGAATTAAAGCCATGTCAAACTATTCTTAAGAATTCAGTCTTCTGGGGAGGATTTTGGGAAGATGGTGGAGTAGGTTGGTAAATTATAAGCTCTCCAGATTTCCCCCACAAATAGAGCAAATTTGTAACTCAGGTCAAACATAGACTGGTGAAAAATCAAGATGACTTATGGCAGATCAGGGGTCCTCCAGGTACAACCAGAGAGAGGAAAGCTTTAGATGATTAACCCATGTGAGGTACAAATTCCTCCAGGCTATTTCCTCAGAGACTGCCAAGTGGGAAGCCCTGGGATAGCCCTGGTGTGGATGGAGCCTCAGTAGGAACAACAGAAACTTTCACCTCCTGGACTGTTTGTGGAGTAGGGTCTGAGTCTGGGAAAACTGAGGGAATCTCAGTTGATTGGGAACACTAGACCCAGCTTCCTGCAGGGACATGGTCCTGCCACCAGAAGTATCTGGCAAGTACAGAAGCAGTGAGCAGGGATGCTGCTGGCTGCAAGCACTTGCTGGAGGAGAAAGCTCATGGTTTGGGATTCCTGATCAGAGGGGAGAGTTGAATCCTTCCCATCCCGGGATGAGAGGTGCTTACACTATTACTCTTATTTTTAAAAAATGAGCTTATGAAGAAAGAATCCCATCATATAAAATTATTATAGGAATGGGGGGGAGGGAGAAATTGGCTCATCTTCAGAGGAAACACTGTAATTTTAAAAAAAACCTTCTATCCCAAAGAAATGACTCCCATCCAGAGAGAATTTATAGAACTCAAAAATAATTTAAAAATCCAAGGAGAGACATTGAGGAAAAACTAAAAAATAAAAACCATCCAAGAAAAACAAGAAGATTATGAAAAAAAAGTTAACCAACTAGAAAAGAAGATACAAAGTCTCAAAGACAAAAATAACTCTTTGAAAATTAGAATTGGGTATGGGGAAGTCAGTGAAACTATGAAAGACCAAGAAATAACAAAACAGAGTGTAAAGAATGAAAAAATAGAAAAGAATGTGAAATATAAGAAAAATTACAGATCTAGAGAACAGATAAAGAAGAGAAAATATAAGATTAAATTGGACTGCCTGAAAGTTGTGACCCAAAAAAGGATCTTGACACAATAATGCAAAAAATAATCCAAGAAAATTGTCTTGCAGTGATAGAACATGAAGGGAAAGTAAAAATAAAAAAAAATCCACCAATCACCACCTCAACAAGATTCCTCGTGGAAATCACATAGGAACATCATTGCCAAATTTTGAAAGCCCCCAAATCAAAAAAGAATATTTTGCAAGAAACAAGGAAAAAAGCAATTCAAACATGCTGGAGCTACAATTAGAATTATTATCAGTAGTCATAATAAAAGACCACAGGTCCTGGAATCATAACTACCAACAATCAAAAAAAGTAGGCCTGTAGACAAAAATATCACATCCAGCAAAATTATCTATAATATTGAACAAGAAAATAAGGATATTCAATGAACTTGCAGATTTTTCAGGACTTTCTATTAAACTAACCCAAATTTAATAGAAAATTTAACATATAAGAGCCAATATCAAAGATAAGTTTCAAGGAATTCAACATGGGCAAATAGTTTATATTTTTTAACATAGAAAATGAATGCCATATGTTTAAGATTCACATCAACAATAGGGCAGCTCAAAAGAAAGATGGGGGCAAAGTTAAGGCAAAAATAGTAATCATGTTATACCAATGAGGTGCAGAGGAAGAATAGACACAGAGGTATTAGAAGGAATAGAGAGCTCATAGTTCTGAAAACCTACTCACATCAGGAATGGGTTAAATAGACAACACTACATATAAACCATAAAGGCTGTAGCATCCTCCAAAATCTATAAAGAAATAAAGGGGAGGGATGGGCAGATGGGGAAGCAAAGTGTGAAGTAAAAAGACAAGGGAGGGATCTATCAGTAGGGGGAGGTTAAGTAATAGGAAGGCAAGTTAGGAGCAGAATTAAAGCAAAGATTCAGAGATAGGAAAGGCCTGTATGTGTGTGTATGTGTATGTATATATCTACATATGTATACATGAATATATCTTTTCTTAAGAGATCATGTTCAAGTTGATTAACCTCTGTGGGTTTCTTTTACTCTTATAAAACAAAAACAAATTGCACTATCTATCTCATGGAGTTGTGAGTAAAGTGCTTTGCAAACTATAAAGGGCTACAGTTTTACATATAAGTTTGGTGCCTCCCTATGGGATAGAGATGAGCCTATGTTTTTAAAGAATTTTTAAGTCCCCACCAGGCTCCACCAAGATGAAGCAGCTTTGATTACAGCCTGGATGATAAACTACATCTGCCATCTGATGACCGGCTTAGCTAAGTACAGAGAGGCCATTAAGTGACATTTTTATTTTATTTTATTTATTTATTTATTTGCTATGGAGAGCCATTATCATACTAAAATTAGAAAATCAGATATGCAAACCACCAGCATATTGACAGATCGTTATAATAAAAATGTTGATTCAATTTTGAATTTTTTCAAGACCTTCAGAAATTCCATGTATTTTAAGTAAGAGAAACCTTTAGTTCAAAAAATACAGAAATTATTAAATGGAGCAAATGTTAAAAATCACTTTCCTCCATAAAATCTACTTACTACTAGAGAAGAAAAGCTTCTTTTTTCTATTTAACAAAATTTAGTTTTTAAGTCAGTTCTTTGGAGAATCCATTTTCTTATTTAAGGATTCTATTCTTAGATTTTATAAAATCAAGTGATGATTAAAATAATTTTCTTATTTTCTAAGTAACAAATATATCAAATCAATTAAATCTTTCATTCATTCAGTCAACAATTTTTATTTTTTCAATCATTTGCTATGTTTCAGGCACATTTGGCTCTGGGAATATTTAGATACAAATTAAATAGTTCCCATCTTCAAGGAGTTTACATTCTGTTTCTAGGAAATAATATGTATATTGAAATTTAAATATATAATAATTGCTGGGGAGGAGGACATTAGCAACTGGGATAATCAACCAACATTCTGCTTATTCTTGGATAGAATAAAAAGTTGTTAGGTAGATTTAAAAAAAAAGATTTCACTGAAAGAAAGTACTTTCAAAATCATTCAAAATTAAATTTTAAAAATCTTCATTGTTTGTTAAATCAATTTTCATACAAGTAGATGTTACATATGCCAGTTATTATTTGCCTCAAAAAAATTTTAAAAATTCTTTAGACCCATAGTTTTAACAGGAAGAAGAAAAAGGAAAGATCAATTTGAATTAAAAAAAATGCTATAAACTTTTCCTAATCCCTAGCTACATAATTTAAAATTGAATGATAAAGCACTGTGTTTATTAGTTTACAAGTAAAATTGTATTGAAATTGGCATAAATTATATAAAAATCAGCTAGGTGGCATAGTAGATTGAGTGCTAGACCTGAAGTCAGAAAGACACATTTTCTTTTTTTTTCTTTTTTGAATGTGATGAAATTTATTTGAATTTATTTATTTAATGGAATGGAATATTATTATATTTTAAAACAAGGTGAAAGAGATAGATAGTTTTAGAGAATCCTAGGTATCTGGAATTGTTGCAGAGTAAAGAGAGCAGAACCAGGAGAAAAATGTATACAGTGACAATACTTTAAAGGAAAAACAACTTTTAATGTTTAAGAAGTATAATCAAAGCAATGAACAATCATGTCTCCAGAGGACCTATGAGGAAGCATGTTTCCCATTTCCAGAAAGAGAGGTGATAGATACTAGGTACAGAATGACATATACATTTTTTGACATGGATGTTCTGTGTATGTTTTGCTTGACTATGCTGTACAGTTGCAAGGTACAGTCTCATTTTCTTAGTTCAAATCTTACCTCAGACACTTACTAGCTGTGTGACCTAAAGCAACTCACTCAACCCTGTTTGCCTCAGTTTCCTCATCTTAAAAATGAGCTGGAGAAGGAAATGGCTAACCACTCAAGGATCATTGCCAAGAAAATCCCAAAGGGAATCACAAAATGTGAGGCATAACTGAAATGACTTAGCAATAACAGTAACATAGATTATCTAATTCTATTAAAAATTTAAAACTGCATATAAATAGAATGTTTATAGGAAAAAGCTTAAATATCAAACTATGAAGCATCTTTTCCTGATAAATGTCATTTTACCAAGTTTGTCACTGGGTTATTGCCATTTAAATATCTCTTCTAAAACTTCCAGCAGGATTTGACTTACTATAATTTGGTAATAAATGGAATATAAATATTATTTGATACTTTTAGTAATTTTAGAAAATTTAAGGCTAGCATATTAAAAATATCTTTTTTGTACTTTTCCCATTATTTTATCAATAGTATTTTATATGTTTTTAAAACATGTGCTAAGACAGAACAAAATACCAAATTAGGTTCCTTAATTTAGAATGCACCAACTCTAGTTTAGATGACCACTAATAGCTATAAAAGAACATTTAAAAACATCAATCAATATATAATCTGATGCAAAGTGAAGTGAGCAGAACCAGAAAATCATATACAGTAACAGCAATATTGTACAATGTGCAACACTAAATGACTAGTAAGCAATGCAATGATAGGATTTATGATGAAAAATGCTATCCTCCTTTAGACAAAGAACTGACAGACTGAATGCTGATCAAAGCATATATTTTTAATTTTATTTTCTTGAGTTTTGATTGTGTTTTCTTTCACAACATGACTAATATGGAAATATATTTTACATGATCGCATATATATATAACATATCAAAATTGCTTGCCTTCTCAAAGAAGATAGTAGAGGGAGGGAGAGACAGGGTCTGAAACTCAAAAATTTTAAAAATAAATGTTAAACATTGTTTTTACATGTAATTGGAAATAAACTTTGTAAATAAAAAATAAAAACCTCAATTACCTTGATATTTCTGGATATCTCTGTTGGTGATAGAAAATTTACCTGCTTCTCAACAAATATTTCACATACACACACACACACAAACAAAATTTCTCCCCAATTACATGTTAAAACAATTTTTTAAATTTTGGGGTTTTTTAAGTTTTGAATTCCAAATTCTATTCTTTCTCTATCCCCTCCCCCTTCTGTGAAATAGTAAGCAATCAAATATGAATTACACATATGTGATTATGTAAAACGTTTCTTTTGGTACAAGAAGACATGAATAAAAGAAAAAGAATGAAAGTAAATGAAAAATCGTTTCAAACAATAGCAGTTCTTTTTCAAATTTCAGATGCTTCATCATTAATCTTTTGGGATTGTCTTGAATCATGTGTATTGCTGAATATAGCTAAGTCTTTCACAATTTTTTATCAAACAATATTGCTGTTACTGTAGATAATGGTCTTCTAGTTCTATTCATTATGTATCAGTTCATGTAAGACTGGGTTTCCCTGAAATCATCCTGCTTGTTATTTCTTTTAGCACAATAATATTCCATTACAATATTATATCACAGCTTGTTTAGCTATTCCCAATTGATGAGCATCCTTTCAATTTCCAATGTTTAGCCACCACAAAAAAGAGATGATACAACTATTTTTTGCACAAATAGGCCCGTTATCCTTTTTTTTTTCCTAAATGTCTCTGTGACATAGACTTAGCAGTGATATTGCTGGATCAAAAGGTAAGCATGAGTATTTCTCAAATGACATAACATACTAGATTGAATTTGGGGGAATTAAATTGGAAATACACATAGTCTACATAGAAGCTCATGAAAATGCAGATAAGGCAAGTATGCATAGATAAAGAAATTGCAAAGGTGATTTAGGAGTGCAGAATTTAGGACTGAAAAGAACTTTACAGGTCTTTACTTAAAAACTCTCATTCTATAGAGGAACAAATTCTGAGCCCCAGATATTTAATAGCTTTTACAGAGTTGTGCAAGGAGTTAAGTAGCAAAGCTAGGGTTAAAACTCAGGTTTTCTGACTCTAAATTCACTATTCTTTCTACATCTCCATCATGTTGCCAGGAAACAAAAACTGACTCCTAAAATGAAAGAAAAGCTGTACCTTTCTAAGATATTTAGTCACCAGAGTCTCACACAGTTCAGGTGGAAAGAGGGAGATAACAAGAGAGAAAGACAGACAGACAGAGGGAGAGAGAAAGAGGAAAAAGGAGAGCGAGAGAAAGAGAGACAGACAGACAGAGACAGACAAACAGACAGACAGAGGAAGAGAGAGACAGGGAGGAAGAGAGGGGGGGGGGAGGGAGGGAGGGAGGGAAAAGAAGAGAGGGACAGGGAGATGGACAGGGATTACATAATGAGATTGGTTGATTGGTAGGTTGATGGAAAGATAAATAGGAAGGGTATCTTCTGAGTTACAGTGGTTAACTGATTAACTCAAGTCCTGAATGACAAAATAGCAAATAGAGTCCTGCTTTCCTGATTTCAAGTACATTACTCTTTCCTCCACAATCCTCTGCCTCTAAAGGTATATGTTTGATAGTGTGTTATTCGGTGGAGAACTCTTTATTAGAAAAGTTTCCTGGAGGAACTAGACTTAAAACTGTTATTTTAAGGAAAAGAGAGCTGTATTCTGGCTGATAGGGAGTAAAAAAGCTTTCTCATACACTTGGAATAAAACAAGAAAGGAAAGGTTGTGTTCAAAGAAAATGTAGGGAGGGGAGTGGTCATGGAAAGGAACAAGCATGTAGTAAGTGCCTACTATGTGTCAGGAACTGTGTTAAGTGCTTTATAAATATTATCTCATTTGATCCTCACACCATGGCTGTGAAGTAGGTGCTATGATTATCTTCATTTGACAGAGAAACTGAGGCAGATATAGGTTAAATAATATAACTAACAAGTGTCAGAGGCTGGATTTGAATTCCATTCTTCCTGACTCTTGGTTCAAGGCTGTATCCACTGTGCTGCCTGGAAGTTCAATTAAAGCTAGACAGGAATGTTAGGAACAGCTTCTATAGAACCTCATTTATCTATAAGATTGCTGATGGGAAGAGGCAGTGTGGCATAATTAGATTAGCAGTGGGAGACAACATCATTTAGTGAACTGAACATCCTCCCTTTGATTCAGGAGACCTCATTTTGATCCTAGACCTTCCACTGCTGTGTGGCTTGGGGCAAGTTACATAAACTCTCCCAGTTTTGGTTTCCTTATCTAGAAAATGAAAATTATGATACTTGGACACATAGCATTCAGTACAGTTTGGAACAGAAAGAATACAAGAGAGATTAAAGTAATTCACATAAACTAATAAAGGTGTAGAAAACAAATTTGGAAGACTAGAAAGAAGAGAAGAGAAAAAGAAGATTCAAGAGACTCGAGAGTTATGGTGAATGAAATAGCCAGGTTTAGTAAATAACAACATGTAGAAAGACAAATATGTAGAAAAATTATCCTGGAATCTAAGCTCAAAGACAACATCTTGGGATAATGGCAATACCCAGGAATAGTGAAAATTGTGCATTTTTTTAATCAAGGAATTACATACCTGTCACATGGAAACAGAACCTCTTGATCCTCTTCTTCTTTAAATTTAATAATAATCTTCTCAAGAAACCATCCATTGCCTGTGTTAAATTGACAAAGGAGAATAACTATACTTTTGAAGTCTGACAAGAAGTATATCAACCACCACATTTTAAAAGCTGCATTGTCTGTTATAAAATTTCCATTATAAAATCAATTAACAAAAGTTAATTGATGAAATACACTAAAATGTTTAGTAGGATAGGTAATATACACATTTCAAATTATAGCAACAGAGAATGATATCTCCGATTACTGTTCATGGAAAAACATTCAGTATCCAGAGAATCATAAAGTTTAGAGCCATACATAGCCTTAAGAGACAGCAGGGTATAATATTTAGAGAGCTTCCTATAAGACTGCAAGACCTGAATTAAAGCATGGTCTTTGATACATTCTGGTTGTATGATTCTGCTCTTAAATGAGAAGGTAACAAATTTAGTCAGAGGAAGTTCATCAAGGAGCTTTCTACATCAATGATATCAAACTCAAGAAGAAAGGGAGGTCACTAAATTATTTATAATACTCCCTTGTGGGCCACATATTGTATTAGAAAGCCACATATTGTTATTATTTATGTTCAATTTAATTCAATAAACATTTGTTAAATGACTACCCTGTGTCAGGGACTGTGCTAAACAGACTATATATAAAAAAGAAGAAAAAACAGTCCCTGCCCCCCAAAAAGAAAATATTAGAAATTACTTTTGTAATATCTTAAGGTTTTCAGAAGGCTTCCCTCCATCTAACCCTGCAAGGTAAATAGTGCAAGTACCACCCTCATTTTATAGATGAGGGATCTGAAACCCTGAGACACGAGGTGATTTGTCCATCATCTGACATGCATATTAGGCATCTGAGCAGAATTTGAACCTAGGTCTCCACACTTCAAGTCCTACATTCTATCCACCACTGCACTCTTGCCTTTGCCACTGAATTTTGAACTGGTCAACCTTATGATTTTATTGATGAAGAAATTGAGCCTGAAAAAAGTGATTTGCCTAAAGTCATATAAGCAGAATATAGCAGAGATGGGATTTAAATCCAGGTCTTTTGATCTTAATGTCAGTATTTTCTTATTACATTCCATTTTATTTAAGGAAAGGCCTATACTTTTCAATAATATTGTCAGAATTTTGAACTAGATTTTCTCTGTCCCTCAGTTCCTCCATAAAAATTGTATGAACTTTTCTTGAACATCAAGGGTGCAAAGAAGTATTCTTTAGTGCACAAAAGTAATAATTGAGAGTGAATACAGGCTAAAAAATTTTTTTGAAGAAATTCATGTTCTGCAAATTTATTTCACTTTTCATATGGAACTTCTTTAAAAGGAAATGATTGCTGGAAGTCATATTTTCAATTTGAAATGACCTGAAGATAAAATAGAGGCACAGCCTTTCTATAATAAATTTGCAAGGGAATTTGAAAAGTGAACAATATTCTTTAAATCTCAGTCGATTGCTAGTATAAATAAGGTTTCATCAGATGGTTAGAATGCTTGAGGTGGAAAGGAATGGAGAGAATTGAGCCACAACTTATTCTCAGGGAAAAGAAATGCAATTATCTTATGATTAAACAACATTTATTCTTTCCCTATTTTTCCCTATTTTTTATTTGGTTGGTGAGTTTTGTTTCAAATAAAAGCTGTTAAATGCAAGGAGGTTCAGATGTTAAGAATTCATCATAATCTCTTTAAATCTATTAATCTGTTCAAAGTCTATTACTACTAAATAATGAACCCACTAGAGCTGGGTAAATGGAGCACTAGTTCTAATAATAACTGTCTCTTGAAACATACCTAACTTTGTTAAGGAACATACTGTGTTCATATACTGTTTTTTGTTATCATCTGATTTCATCTATAGTTCCTTTATGGAGCTAAAAATGATATTTCATAAATGTCTCATTTGCAAAATAAGGAAGTAATAATCATGGTAACTATTCAATTCGACATATGTGTAAATGATAGGTAACAGGTGTCTACATTTTTAAAAAGAAAGAAGAAATAAAAATAACTAATGCTCTTGACAATATTGAACAGGAGAGATAAATCTGTCTCATCTCCCTTCTTTTCTGCACCTCTATTCAACCTTAGGGTATGTTCTTGTGCCATAATGCCATCATATTGTCCAACCCAAGTTCCTATACTTCACAACTGAATCTACTTTTTTCCAAAATGAAGCATGCTTTAAAATGACTTTCTTTTCACGACCTAACTACAACCTCTTTGTTAAGAAGAAAGCCATCTTGGCACAGTGGCAAGGGGTAAATCACTGGATTTGTCATATGGAGGGCTGGTTTTGAGATCTAATTTTAAAATTGAGTAGGTGGGTAAAATTGCTAGGTGCAAAGTGGAGATCCGAGTTCAAATAGAGCTTCAGATATTAGCTGTGTGACTCTGGGTAAATCATTTAATCCTGTTTACCTTAGTTTCCCCACTTGTAAAATGAACTAGAGGAGGAAATGACAGACACTCCAATATCTTTCTTTGCTAAAAAGACACTAAATGGGATCTTGAAGTCACACAAGACCAAAATAACTGAAAGGGATCTTGGGAAATTATTAAAGCTTAATGTATTCATTTTAGTCATCTTAGCAAATCTGAAGCTCTGCCAAGGTTGTAGAAGTGATAGGAGTCAAAGCTGGGATTTGTACTCCAGGATTCTGACTCCACACCTAAAGCTGCTCTCAGTATAGCAACTTCTTTTATCCCTGGCCATATTTAAAGATATTTAAATATAATCTATTCAAAATTCTAATGGTCTATTCCCTTACTGTTATTCTTTTCTCTCCTAGAAATCTCCAAGAGTATTAAGCTAAAAAAAAAAATAAGACAACACAGTTTACTCTTCCAATCCCTTTAAATTCATCATTCCATTAGTAGGAATCTTAGACCTATTATGTGCTAGGCACTTGGGAAACAGATAAAAATGAAGGGAGAGAAGGTATGCGCAAATATGTACACCCAACACATATATAAGGCAGATATCTAATTTTCCCTCATCTTTGCCTTCAGGTATATATAGATACACATGCAAAGACTTCTACCTTCTTTTTACATCCCAGAAATTGGTCACTGTAGCTTTTTCTAAGTATGGTTCAGTTACTGCTTTTTCTATATTTAGGCTTTCTAAAATGCCTTGTTAGCATCCCCTTTGGAGAGTTAATGTCAGAATGATCAAACAAGAACATGGGTAAGTCAGGGATTAAAAACTACTTTGTGAACATTCTCCTTCTATGGCCCACATAGCTTCACAGTGTTTCATTGCTGCCAACTTTTTGCCTAACTCTATCCAAATCATGGTGCCATTGGTTTGCACAAGTGACTGAATGAGAGAGCAGTAAGGGATCAATGACAACCTAGCCATATTACTGAGAAAAATTCAAAATATACAATCTTGTTAATACTGAGTCTGAATTGTCATCTTTCACAAAGCATGGCATAATTATTTTTGTTTCCCTTGGTTTCAAACTCACATTTTTGCCTGCCTCTCCAATAGTTACCCCTCAAATTCTTTTATGTTACTTATTTTCTCCTTACACTGCTTTTTTTTCTCTTTTCTCCATTTTCATCTTAATTGTTATGAAAAAACTACTTTCTTTTAAATGATATTTTAATGTTACTTCATTTCATTACAATAGTCTACTTTTCCTTTTACCCAAAGCCAGCTTATAAAGCCCATGTGATATAATAAAAAAGACATTGAATTTAGAATTAAAAGATTTGGGTCCAAGTTCAGCTCTACAACTACCTGGCTGCATGACTCAGTCTGCAATGTCTCTGAGCTTCAGTATCCCTCATTGATAAAATGAGGATAATAATATTTGCAACAGCTCTTGTGAGGATCAAATGAGCTAATATACTTAAAGTGGCTTGTAAACTACAATGTACAATATAAATGTAAGCTATAATTAGTAATAGAAGTAGTAGTATTAATGGTGATAGTAAAGTGTCCTATGCCTAGAAACAAGTTGTTGACATTTTTTTAAAATCCTTGGCAGTATATAACAATATTATCAGGTCATAATAACTCCTGTTTATGCAATATTTTTGTGGTCACAAAGCATTTATGTACATTGTGATGTTAGATAGGCTAACAATCTCTCTAGGCCTATTTCCTTTTCTATAAATATGGGGATTGGATTAGTCAGTTTCTCAGATCCCTTCTACCTCTAAATCAGTCATTCTATAACGCCATTCTCTCATTTGATTCTCAGAACCATGCAAAATTTGAAGTAGAAGTATCATTGTCCTCAGTATACACGTGGGAAAACTGAGGTAAGGGGAGATTAGGGGACTTGCCAGTCACCCAAGTTCCAATTTTCTGACTCCCAGCCACGACTCTCATATAACAAGACTATTTCAAAATGTTTAATGTTAAATTCAAATAGAATTCAGCATTACCTTTACTTGTTAAATCCATGTAAATGATTGGCATAAAAGAGATTTCCCTATCACTGCTCATGTGGGCCCTGCTATCATCACTATAACCTAACTTAATTGAACAGTTTGCAAAATAAACTTTCTCATCAGAAATCTGCCTCTTACCTGGACCAGTCCCATCATGACTAATCAGAACTTTCTTCAGTTCCCCAAGGGACACAGCCCTAATGACAAAGATGTCCACCTACACAATGAAAGAGACAATGAAGGTATATTATGTATGTACATTACTTTGCAAACCTTAAAGTGCTGTTTGCATCCTCATTATTTTCTCTGAACAAACATTAATGTAAATAGTAAGTTATCTAGAGAGAGTTAAAAATAAGATAACCCACAGTCAAAGTAGTTATAAGACTGTTTTTTGTAATAGAGAATATGCTTTCCTGGTTTGGAGTCCTGATGTTGGCTCTTTCACTTATGTCTTTGGGGATCATTTTTCTAATCTCTGTTTTCTCTAGGTTTTCTTGGCACACTGCTCTTTCTCCCTGCTGCTTCTATCTATCCATCGGCCAGTTCTCCCTTTGTCACCTATGTTGAATCTCTATCAAGGTCAAATACTCCCTAATGCTGGGTACCAATCCCAGTTCTGTGCTGGGTCAGCTTCTCTTTTCCACTTCTTCCATCTCATGCGTCCTTCTTATCATTTCTCTCAGGTTCATTACTTCTCTACAGATGATTCTCAGGTCTCTATATCCCACCCTATTCTCTGTCTTGATGTCCAGTCCCACATCATTAAGATGGCCTTTGGGTCACCTTAAATTTTATGTCCAATAAATAGGTATTTCAAATTAAGCATGTCCAAAACATAACTCATTCTCATTCTAACAAAACCCTCCCCTCTTCCAAAATGTATTACTATCCCAGGCTTCAGTAGCCCCCATCTCTCAACTGTGCTTTCATCCTCAGTAGTCACACTCATTCACATATATGTCCAATCTGTTGCCAAGTCTCGTTTCTACCACCACAATATTTCTTGTCTGTGTCCTTTCTCTCCTTGTTCAGGCCTCCCTGTCTCTCAGCTGGATTCCTGTAGTAGTCCTTAGTGGCCTCCCTATGTCACCATTTCTCATTTCCTCTTCTCAGCTGATTTTACTAAAACAGTGCTCTCACCATGTTATCTCTCTCTCTCTAGTAAACATTGTATTTGTGAATATTACACATATAGTAAGTGTATAAACATATATGTATGTACATGTGACATGTATTATATATGTATGTATATATGAGACAAAGATGATTTTAATTAGACCTCCTTTTTGCTCCAATCAGTATTACTCAATTCAGTATAATTCTTCCATAGGGATAATGATTGTTATCAGTTATTAGTGAAATATTTATACAGCAATATGCATTTAGCACATACATGATTTAATGTAAATACAGATACAATATGAACAAAGAAATTACATACATTAATAGACACATTTTACATATCTTAGATATAGAAATAATTAGATAAGGTTGGATAGATTTCTTAGAATAGGCCTCTAACTTTAAACTAAAAGTTATAAGTTCACTATTCACTAACCTGTTATGAAGTTCACTTTCCTAACTACAAGAATACTGACTAGAGGACTTCTGATCTTTCAAGTAATGAGCTCATGACGAAGTCCAGTGTAGGTAAGATATCTTGACATGATATAGAAATTTTTCCAACTTATTTTTGTACCTCCAGAGCATCTTCCCTTGTTCAATATGAGCAGGTGACCATCTTATGATTTCTTAATCACCATAAATGACCCTTGCCTTACTTATCTTGTTAACACCATGCTGATGCATCATTTCTGGCCCTTCTGGAAAGGTTAAAAGCAAGGTCTATCAACCAATGACAGACTTCTCTTTAATGTCTGGGTATCCAGCCCTATAAAAGTAAAGCCCTGGGGACCAGGAGGCACTTCAGGTTATGAGGAAGATGTAAGGTCCACTTAGAGGGGACAATTTACTCTTTAATAAAGTGCTATTAGCTTGGAGCTCTGTCTCAGTGGGGTTTTTCTTGCAGATTGAATACATACAAATAGAAGGTAGTTAGGGAAGAAGGGCACTAGCAGTTAGAGGCATCAAGGAAGTCTGTACATAATGATGCTTGAATTAAGGAAGTAATTGATTTTACATGGCAGAGGTGTAAAGGCTATGCATTCCAGGCATGGGAGATAAGCACTCAGAATTTACTCAGTAAATATTTTTTGATGAGGGAACCACAAAATCATGGATCTCATTGCCACATGGCTTCCCAGTGGTGAATTAGGTCTAGAATTCATTTCTTTTAACTCCTAACCTAAAGACAAAAATATGAAAAAAAATTACAATATAAGGAAAAGGAACTGTCTGGATAACAAATGACATGTGAATTGAACATTAGGAAGGCAGAGTAGACTATATCTATCTGATAATGTATGAGAAAAATTGGCATATGGGAGAGGGCAGGACTGTCATGATTGTGGTAGGAAAACATTATTTCTTTACCTGTCCTTGTCGGAACTTGACCTGATTGTTTTTGGACTGATGAAGCCTTCTTTTCCCAGAATCTCCCCTGGTTCCAATAAGGTTGATTAACACATTAGAATCTGTTTCAGCTCCAAGCTTTGAACCAGTGTAGACATGAATCTCATAAGCCACCACTAAAATGTCAAAAAATGTACACTATTATTTCATTCATTTCTGCTTCTTCCTCCTTTTAAATCTACTTAAAGTATACTTGAAAAGGGAATCAGAAAATAATTTTACTTTCCTATCTGTTAGGTGCTGCAAGGCCCTGATCCCAAATCTTATAACTTTTTTTTTTTTTTTTACTTTGAACCCAATTCATAGTCTCCCAGCTGTTCCTGGAACTCCTGCTTCAAAATAATTATTGCTAGCAATTATGTTCTCTAAATAACCACTATACTTTTCCAGTTATTAGAGGGAGTTATATTAAAAAATTCTCTCTTAATTAGATGAAAGTGGCAATTTTTTCCCCTGAAGTTTGGCTGTTCTAATCACAGCTGGTCACTCATGCTGCTACTTCATGGAGATTACTATTCTAATAATGGGGATTTTTAATAGCCTTCGAGGGGGTAAGGAAGGAATACAGAGATTCTAAAGAGATACAAATTTGAATAGTTTAGAAGGGAACTAACAGATTATAACACAGTAAATTTGGCCTTAGGTTTAGGACAATTTCCAAAATGTTGTTAAAAAGGCATTAATTAGGAATGAGGCTATTCTTATTATACTGCTAAAAAATGATTAATATCTTGGACATACAGTGTCTTTTACCACAAAGGCTTCTGAACTTTTTAGAACTTAGATAACTCATCATTGTGCAAATGCATTCACAGAAATCCCCATTAACATTTTCCAAAGTACCAAGACATAAAAATCCAAGAAGTGGAAAAAACAATGTAAGTGAGGAGCATTGCCTGTGTTTCCATCAGCACAACCTTTAAAAAGACAAATATGCTTCTGTTGGGCAATGTTACAAAACAGAAGCAAACAGGTTTTATCATATAGTACTATTTTAATATTTTGAGAATTTGTGATTTTTAGTAGTTTGAGTTATTTCTCCACTAGAGATCATGACCCTAGATAGTTTCTTAAAATGTCTTTGGGAGTTGCTATTATCACTTTATGGCTAACCTTACAATTAATACCTCCTAATAGAACTTATCTGATCCTCAGAAAACACACATGTCAGTATACTGAACTTTTATGTGAAGGCCTTCTAGTTTAGTAGTTCCCTGGCAGAACTTCTACTTCACTGACATAGAATTTGACAGCCAACCAGTCTCTCCACATTATGATGAGGAATGAGAGATGAGCAGAAATGAACTCTCATATTCTAAAATACTAGAGAGTAAAATGCAGTTGAAATTGGTAGTAAACCATCAAGAGGCTTTTGCAACTAAATAGCAAAAGAAGAGAAAAGGAAAAAAAAATCCACAAACTTTTTAATTGCCAAGAGAAAAAAATTAAATTACTGTAATTTCCAGATCTGGTAAATAGCAAATCTCAAAATGAAACAGAGCCAAATCAGTGCTAGGTTCCATTTATAGTTATCAGTAAAGAATCTTCTATATTAAAGAGCACTGAAAACTATTAGATATGAGAAAAGAATGCATTCATCAAACATGATGATGAAATAATCTGTATACAGATTTACTTATATTTCAATCTTAAAAATAACACACTCCACTATGTAAATGGTATCACTTTCTTGTTACTTTTTTTTATCCCTCCTCTACCTTTCCTAATTCCCTTTCTCCAAAAGCCTTTTTTCTCCTTTTTCCTCATTTTTCTTTTTCTCCTCCTCCTCATTATTTCTATTCTAGAAATTTTTTAGCCCCTTTCCATTATGTTTAAACCAAGGACTACATTTATTTTCATCCTATCTAATTCTTCAGGACCTTTTAAGATCACTGGCCATGGCTTAGCATTCTCATTTGCCTGATCTTTCAGGATTCTGTAATACAATTTATCCAAGGCTAGTAAATTGAATTCATTGAAAATAGCAACTAGGTGTTATTTTAATATTGCCTTGGTTATCTTGTGTTTCAACTCCTTTTTAACCATTTTTCTTTAATCCTTTTAAAATAAAAATAGTTCTCTTTGATAGAGAAAATGGAATTAAAAATTGAATAGTTTATGATTTCTTTTTCTTACCCATTCCTATCAGCCTGAATACTTCAAACAATAGGCATCCCTGCTTTGCTTTTCTCGGTAAGAAACTGGTTGACTGATCAATTAATTAATAAAATGTTTTATTGTTTTTATTGGTTTTTCTGATCCATCAAACAAAAATCCATTCAATTCATTCTGATCTATGAAAATGCAAATGATATTCTTGGAGAACTTTGCTACTCTTCTATATTTTCAATGAACGAACCTTGCTTCTCATCTATATTGCAGTTGTTTTGACAGCATTGCTTATTGTTTATAATAGGTCAATGTCCATTTCAGTGTCCCCTCTGCAAGCATTAATAGTCTTGTTTTCATCTTCTGGCCAGTGTTGGATGGTCTTTCTGAAAGGCATATGTTTATGCCATTCAGCATCATCGTTTAAGAGTTCCTTTTCTACACAGTGTACAGGTCCATTCTCTGAGGAGAGCATTATAGCTGGGTTGATCTTTATTATTTCCATCCCATTCTTCCCACCACATTCTTCTTGATATAAAATTCCCTTCTATCTCTTCAGATATATGTTTCAGAATTCAATATTACCACAACTACTTAAAAGTTATTTTGATTTCTTGTGGCTGATACGATTTTTTGAATGAAGTTTGCAATATCATCATGTTCAAAGTATTGTAATAATTTCTAGAAGAAAATATTAATAGAGATTTCTACAGTAGGATTCCTTCCCCCCTTTCCTCTCTTTCTTTTTCTCCCTTTGTCTCTCCCTTCCTCCTCTACATTAAAGCAATTTTATTTATGCAGACATTAAGATATATCCTAAAATGAAATCATATTACTTTTCCTCACATACCATCATCCTGCAATCACAAGAAATTTAGTCCAAAACAAAATGTGAGTCATTTAAGGTTTTCTTGCCCATTTAAAACTTCTACATATTTTAACATATTAAGAAATTTTATTACATATTCCCTTACGAGAATAGGATCATAGATTTAGAACTGGAAGAAATTTTAGAGATCATTCATTCCAATGCCTTTTATATTTTACACATGAAACTGAGGCACAGAAAGTTGAAATAATCTTTTCTATGTCTCACAGATATCAAGTGGCAAAGTTGGGATCGAAAACCGCACTTAACTCCAAATTATTTTTTTCTAATGTACCCTGCTACTTTTAACTTTTAGAACAGGAATTTCATGGATTGTGTGGTATTTGTGGCTGACTGTTTATCTCAGAACCAGCTGATTAATCAGCATCAGAATCATATGTTGACTTTTTTTATTTTTTGCAACTGCAAGTTATAAAACTCACTAGTTTCCATGAAGATATATAGTGTGTAGCAATTTGGAACAACAAAGGAAGTCATGACCATGATGAAATCATCATGGCTTAGTATAATATTCAAGTAATGAAAATTTACAGTCAATAATTTATTAAATGCTCTGATGTGATTAGAATAAAATTTCCAGCAAATGTCAGCAAAACTGAATTTCTCTATTATGTTTTGCCTCTGTACAAGTTTTAAGATAAAAATCAATAAAGCATCATCCATATTTTCTAATTGATTATATGGTCTACAATTTATGCCGGTAATTATATAGTTATAATATATTTCAAAAAGACGAATAAAAATCTCTTATAATGCTTCTATAAACAAGAGAGATAAATGGGGGCTAGGTGTTATTTCAGGTACATGAACTAAGAGTCAATTAAGTGATTTCTAAAAAGTGTTTAATTTCTAGATCAATTGTCAACCTAGAAATTTACTTAGTGTTGTATTAATGGAATCTTTCCTTTGGTGTATTCTGATCAATATTTATCAGTGATATATACACATTCATGAGCAGATTATCAAATCTTTTAGATTATCAATTTTTTTGCATAACACATAATTGAAACTGTTGACAGCTATGGTAGATAAAATTAGGATTTAAGTAGAACATGGTTGATAACACTATGACACAGGATTGCAGTTATTTGTCAAGCAATAAACAGAACTATGTGCACTCAATGAAGGCCATATTCACAAGAGAGCATAGGGCTATCAAATATTCTTATAGAAATATAGCAGTTATTTAGTATTGCATCTGAAATGAGTTTTCATTAATTGACAATTTAAAACCAAGGACAAGCATTATTTTCAATGGGACAAACTAGAAAACATCCCAGTAAGATCAGAGGTGAAGCAAGAGTGTCCCTTATCAATAATACTATTAAGATTGCATGCTAACTATAGAAATAAAACAACAAAAAAATTTGAGGAATTAAAAATAGGCAATTAGAAAACAAAATGCTCTCTGCAGATGTTATCATGGTATATTTAGAAAACTTTAGAGAATCAACTAAAATTAGAGGAAATGATTAACAACTTTAGCAAAGTTACAGCATAAAAAGTAAGTTCACATAAAATATCAACATTTTTATATACTATCCACAAAGTTCAGCAGGAAAAGATAGAAAAAAAATTCATTAAAAATAACTAGAAGCAATATAGAAGATGAGTGTCTATTTACCAAGACAAACCCATGTTTACTATGTGAATACAATTACAAAACCCTTTTCACACAAAGACAGATCTAAATAACTAGAGAAATATTCATTGCTCATGGTTAGGCTGAGCAAGTATACTAAAAGTGACAATTCTACCTAGTTTATTCAGTTCCATACCAATCAAACTACCAAAGAATTATTTTATAGAGCTAAAAATTATAATTACAAAATATATCTGGAAGAATAAAGTCAAGAATATTAAGGGAATCAATGAAAAAATATGAATAAAGTAGCTTATCAGTAACAAATCTTAAACTATATTATAAAACAGTAATCATCAAAATAATTTAGTGACTAAGAAATAGAGTAGTGGATCAGTGGAAAAGATTAGGTACACAATACACAATAGTACATTATCATAATGATCTAGTATTTGAAAAACCTAAGGAACCAAGATTTGAGGATAAGAATGCACTATTTGACAAAATTTGCTGGGAAAACTAGGTAAGAATTTGAAAGAAACATGACATAAACCAATATCTTATATATATATATATATATATATATATATGTATATATGTATATATACATATACATATATATAATTATTTAGACATAAAGGGTGATACCATAATTAAATTACAGGAGCATAGGAACATTAACCAGTCAGATCTAAGGAAAAGGGAGGAATTTATAATGAAGCAAGAGATAAAGACGATCACAAGCAGTAGAAAAGATACTTTTGATTATATAAAATTAAAAATTTTTGCACAAACAAATTTAATGCAGCCAAAATTAGAAGGGAAGCAGGAAAATGAGAAAAAAATTTTACAGTAAGTTTCTCTACTACAGTAAAAATAAGAGCAATTTCCCAATTGATAGTCAAAGGATGTAAACAGACAGTTTTTAGAAGAAATCAAAGTTATATTATAAATCACTATTGATTGAAAAATGCAAATTAAACAGCTCTGAAATACTGCCTCACACCTCTCAGATTAGCTGGTATAACAGAAAAAGAAAATGACAAATCCTAAAAAGTTATGTGGCAAAAGTAAGACAATAATATGTGATACTGGTCCCACCATGCTGGAGAGAAATTTGAATTATAACCAAAGCACTATCAAATTGTACATAGCCTTTGACCCAGCAATAATACCACTAGTTGTGTGTCCCAAAGAGATCAAATGAAAGAATAAAGGACCTATTTTAACAAAAACATTTATAGCACCTCTTATTATGGTCATAAAGAATTGGAAATGGAGAGGATATCCATCCATTGGGGAATGGATGAACAAGTTGTAGTATATGATTGTGATGAAATTCTATTGTGTTATAAGTAATGATGAGCAGGAAAGGTTCAGGAAAATCTGGAAAGATTATATGAATTGATAGAAAATGAAGTAAATGAAATCTGAAGAACATTATATATAACAATAACAATATGGTAAGGATGATCAACTGTGAATGACTTAGATACTCTAATGAAGACAATAATCTAAGACTATTCCAATAAAGCTATGATGAAAAAAGTCATATATCTCCAGGGTGAGAACTGACAAACTCTGAGTACAGATTGGGGCATAGATTTTCTTTATTTTTCTTATTTTCTATGTTTTTTTTTTTCCTTTTGCATCATAGCTACCATAGAAACATGTTTTGCATCATTTCACATGTATAATTAATATCATATAGCTCTTTAAGTTTGCACACATCTTTATAAAATACTTTATAAAATACTAAAATATTTAATTTTATTCTCACAAATCAAAGGAAGTAGATGTTATTGTTATCATCTTTTTACAAATGAGAAAAGAGACAATGGTGAAAATGGCTTTCCAATGGTCACACAGTTACTGAATGAAAGATTTAAATTAACTTGCATTCTTAATCTTACCACAAAGTTGCCTCTACCAACACAGATCATCATTCTACAACCAATAGTCTTAGAACATTAAAAGGTTAAGAACTTTCTTGAAGTGACATAGCCAGGAAGTTTCAGAGGTGGGTACTGAGACTAAGTCTAACTTGCTTCAAGACCAGTTCTCTACCCATTCTTCCCCACTGCTTCTCTTATATACATGCATAAATATATATTATATATATATATATTTTTATATATATGTATATATATATATATATATATATATATATTTAAGCATATACAGAATAAATACAAGGTAAATGGGAAGGTAGGTCACTAGTAGTGAGGGGAATAAGGTAGAACTTAATATGAGTTTTGAAGAATTTAAAGATTCTATTGACAGAGGTTTAAGAGGAAGTTTCACCATCAGCAGCAGCATCATTAATATCATATAGAGTTTGTTGTGGGAAAAGGACATTATAAATCCCAAAGTGTTATATAAATGTCATATTTTCTAATTAGTGCATTTATAGTCTGTTTTCTGTCAGTTCTCTAAGAGTTAAGTCTTTTAAACGCTTACTGCTGAGTAATCAAGTTGATATAAACTGCCCAAAGAATTTAGAACTCAGAAACAGATGGTAAATGAGATACAGCATTAAACATGTGGAGAAATTTCAGTTTCAGCCTTCACTTAAGGTTTGTGGGCCAAGACACTGATTCAGCCTAGCACAGGGGTGCTCAGGGCTTGCAATTCAATGTACCTCTTTGATAAAATTAATGACCTGCATGGGTTTGCAAATATAATCAAATAAACCACTAGTCTCTACCCAGTCCCTTTACTTAGTCTGATAATATTCTTTTCCCACAAGCCTTCCTATCAGGTCTCTAAGATAAATGGTAAGAAGCTATGACACGTGCTAAAAGGGAAAACTTCAGAGATCACATTCTTATTTTCAGATCCAAAGGGCTCACAATGGCTGTGAGTTCAGAGAGATGCTATTTTACCTGAAACTGGCTGCAGGTTATAAAGCAATTGTTTCAAAATGGCAGTTATCCTTTCGTTACTAGGAAACCAGTAAAAGTAAACATTTTAGAGCAGATGTACTTCTATTATAATGATGGTTTCCTTAGCCCAATGTGTGACAGAGTGCCTTGGACTGGCATAACACCCAGGGCAATAAGTCTCACTTCCCATCATAATTTTCATTCTCCTAGAAAGATGGCTTTTTTGGAAATGCCACGGTGGAACAAATAGGCATCCTTAGCAGTCCAATGGTCAGTTATCTAAGCATTCCTTAGGATAACAAATGGAGAGAGATCAGAAGCCTACTTAGTCCTGTCCTGCCAACATGGCAGATGGTGAATAATCAGAAGAAAGTGGGAAAACTGTGTTAACAAGCCTAATTTGGCAGTGTTATTCTATTGAAGGAAATTTTTCTCTGAACCCACCAGCAATCTATTTATGCCACTAAATAATGGTGATTGACAAGCTCATTGTTTCTCAAAGAACTTTATCCATTCAGAAGATGACAATGATCTGAGCAAGAAAAGGCACAAGAATCAAAGTAATTGACTACTATAATTGAGCTAATACAAAGTCTTAAATGCAAAGCCATTATTTTTTCTTCTCCTAAAACAGCTTATTGGAATCTCTAATGTGTTTTGCCATTTTTCCAAGCAAGTAAATCATTAATATGAGAGATTGTTAAACGGCTCAGGGGACAGAACACTGTGCCTGAAGTCAGGAAGGCATGAGTTCAAACCTGGCCTTAGGTCCTTACTAGCTATTTGATTGTAGGCAAATCACTTCACCTCTGTTTCTTTAATCCATGTGAGAAGGAAAATGGTAAATCACTCTAATATCTTTGCCAAGAAAACCCCAAGTGGGATCACAAGAGGCAAATATGATTAAAAGACTGAACAACAATAATCCTTAATATTCTTCATGATTCTGTGTCCTTTCCTTGATGGGAGGTTCAAAATTATTCATGTTATCACTTTCCCTGTCTAATCAAAGAATATTTCAGTGTTCTTTTGGTGACCATATTCCTTGTATCTGAAGGTTTGGCCCTAAAATAAAAACAGTTCCTGGAGATGGTCAGAAGGTGGGGCACAGTATACAGTTCTGAGAAAGTCTTCTATGTTCCATGGTCCTCATCCTGCATAACGTTTGAGGAGAAGGAATTTGTGGCAGGGCAACATTGGACTGGAACTTATGGGAAGTTAAACCCTGGAAGAATGGCACTATGATAATACCTTGGTGTCAGTAGACCAGAACTGATTGGTAGTGGTGACCAAATAAATTAAATTCAACTTATTCAAGTACCTAGTCAATGTCAAGAGATAGGGAAAGAAGAGAAAACATGAGATGGTATTTTCCCTCGAAAAAAAATGACAAATTTGTTAAGAAAATAAAAATTATAGGCATTAGAGAAATGAAGGAAAAGTAATTAATAAATGAAACATAATCAGACCAGAACATGCAATACATGAAATAAGTGCTATATCAGAAGCAAAAGAACTCAATATATGCTAATATTATCAAGGGCAGTTTCCTGGGGTATTATAATGATGGTTTCCTTAGCCCAATGTGTAATAGAGTGCCTTGGACTGGCATAACACTCAGGGCAATGTCTCACTTCCCCATCATCATTTCCATTCTCCTAGCTATATGACCCTTTTGGAAATGCCATGGTGGACTAAATAGAATTTTAGTAGGACCAAGTAGAATTTTAAGTTGAAACTGCTTTTGAAGGATAGATAGAATTATAACCATCAAATCAAAGGATTATATCTAGAAATGTATATATCTGTGGTGATTTCATCAGGTAATTGGGGAAAGGGCAGAAAGAGATAATGTGAAGAAGACAGTATATCTCAGATGATGTTGTATTCTAAAGGTTTTCGATGTTAAATGATTCCTAATCTTCAAATTTCTTTAAAGGAGGAGAGAGAAATTATTCCAGGGCACAAAGAGAAAGAGACAGGAAAGTAAAAACTGAAAGAGTAGGCCTATAATGTGATAGGATCCTGGTCTAGGACTTGCATAGTAGAAAAAATCATAAGACTAAAGGGGTTAGGGATCCCCCCTTCCCTGTCAGTGCACTAAACCAAAATTCTAGTTATGGCTCCACTTGCTCCTTTATACTTTCCTCTTTTCCTCCCAATATACATTGTTTTATTTTTGACCTAGAAAGTCCACCTAATTTCTTAAGAAAAACCTAATAGCACTTTAATATAATTCAACTAATATATCAGTCACTTTGACAAGTAGAGTAGTAAAACTGATATAAAGCTAACCATGAAGTCAGGAAGAGCAGGGCTCAATTCCCATCTTGGCTACAGACTTGGATACAGGACATTTAATCTCTCTGTGTCTCCTGTCAACTCTTCAGGACTATAAATTACAAAGAATTTGCTAATCTTCATTATTAAAGAAAGTTCCTTACTAGGAGTTCCTTGCCCCAATAAAATCACAAACCTAGGACGAAAAATGTATATAAGTTGTACAGAATATGCAGATTAACATAAAGCCAGACTTTATTTGCTGAATTATATATCTCACAAAAATACTACCTACCATTCTAACAAGCCATCTCATGACCTTAGAAGAACCCTTCCCCTTTTCTCTTCCCACTGCTCCCCAATTGTAGAATTCATCCCTTCTGATTCTTTCACTCCTCAAGTATGTTGGATGAAATAGGAATCATCAATTCCTTCCAAAGACTAAAAGGGCTACCAGCCTTACTATGTGCCCTACCCCACATCCTAAGGTCATACAGCCCTTACAATCTACCCCATTTCCCCTCCTTGAATGGAAAATTATCATCTGACCTATTTATGTAACCCAAGGATGCCAATACCTGGCCATCTATTTTTTAGAGCCCTAGGATTTCCAAGTCTTTCCTTCTTCCTGTAGCTGAAGGGTGGATGTGGAAGTGTGTGTGTGTGTGTGTGTGTGTGTGTGTGTGTGTGAATTATTTTCCATAATTAAGACTATAGTTATTTTAAAAGCAAGAAGTATCTCTTTTTTCCTTTTTTTTTTGTACACTAAGCACAGTGCTTGCTTCCTGCTTAGTAAGTGCTTAAAATGTTTATTCCTTCATTCATCAGGAAATATAATAAACATTACTAGTTTCACTGACCTATGTTGAGAGAATTGACAACTTTTTATACTTCGCCAAAGGAGATATTGTAAGTTTTGAACAGGGCACAAGATAGTGCCCCTTTTTGTATCCCCAGCACTTAACAAGATGCCAAGTACATAGTTGGAACTTAATAAATGTTTATTGATGGACAGATATATATATATAATTATGAAGT
This sequence comes from Myrmecobius fasciatus, assembly GCA_023553655.1. Classification (NCBI taxonomy): domain Eukaryota; kingdom Metazoa; phylum Chordata; class Mammalia; order Dasyuromorphia; family Myrmecobiidae; genus Myrmecobius; species Myrmecobius fasciatus. Next base: position 115,599 of record JAJPUD010004087.1, read on the forward strand.
TATAGCTTTAGCATAATTCATATATATGTGAATTTATAATAATAATAGAGAAATATAAAATGTGACCCTAAAGATTCTTGCTATGGAATCTGATTTTACCAGTGAGCAGACAGACAATAAACTACATTCTTCTGGAATTGCATTCATTCTCTTATCCCTTATGGAAACTAAATAGTCATTTACTCAGTGATGAGGATCAAGAACTCTCCCTTCCAGAAAATACCTAGCTTTCCATTATGTTTGCTACTCCATGGGATTCTTTTCACAGGCCAACCCATAAAACTTCTCACTAAATTTCACTCACATGGGGTGACCCCAGGCCATATCCTAAAGAAGAAAAAACAACAACCTTTTAGAAGCTCTAAGGTTATTATGAATAAAAACTGGGTCATTAAAAGGAAGAGCAAGAACTATTTAAGGATCTGCCCAATGAGGTTTGATCAGGATGGAGGATGACATAGGGAAAACATCACTGCTTCTAAAGACTGGGTTCAAAAACTGATTCCATTGTTTACTATCTACCTCATCTTGAGGCTCTGGAAGTAAGCAGGGAGGTTCGGAGATATTCCTATCACTGATGGATTATCCAGATAGGAACTAGAATGTTCTCCTTCTTCCCACTATCATCATAGCAAATCCCATGAGAAACAGATTTCTTTGTGTTCCCAACCCTCTCAAACTTTGTGGGGACTCACTTTTCATGCCAGAGACAATATATCTGAGCCCTCAGGGGCTCTAAACTGGTAATGCCGTTTCCAAAAATTAATACTGAATGATCCATACATCTTGCAGTCAACTGACTAACTTATTCCCTACTCACTAGTCAGCTTAGGCCCAGAGTTTATTTGCGATTATTGAAGAAAAATTATTGTTCATCACATTTAGCCTGTTGTACATTTATTCCCCCAAAATGAACAAATATATAGTCTGGAAAGGTACAAGTGGATTGATTTGCTAGCCCTCAAGACAAATGACCAAACTATATCAGATTATCAATAACTATCATGTATTACATTAAATGTTTTTTGTTGGAGAAAATGCCTTAAGATATGGTTGGTGTGCTACAGCTAAGAAATTACCCTTTTAAATGGAAAATGCAAATGGGAAAAGTTTCATTTGCTAGTTTGGGGAAAAAATGAATCGAAAGTTGCTGGGGAGCCATGCTGAGCCTTTATTGCTGTTCATGTTAAATGAACCAAAAATCAATAGTTCATTTGAAGTACAATGGAGTTTCTCAGATGTCTTAGAAATTTCTGAAACCCATAGAATCATCTTATTCATTTTTTGTATGTATTAAAGAGTTTGTTCTTTAAATAGGAGGCAAATGAAAACACTGAATATTTATCTCAATGGGATTTAAGTAAAGTTCCTTTTTTTAAAAATCTAGTATTTACTAAATACAATTTACAATATGTTATATTGTGGGCTGCATGGTATTTCTTATGAGGTCTACCAGTCACATCAAAGACAAAATTTCCTGACACAAAAATAATTTTTAAAGCTTCTGGGTATAGACTGGCAAGCCAGGTTCGTAGGAGATTTCTCTAGGGCATCTTTGTCTTCAAAAGAAAGTATAAGTTCCTTGAGGGAAAGGACCATTTTCATTTTACTTTTGTATCCTCAGCACCCAGCATACAATTTGACAAATAAGAGGCATTTTTAAAAATTTGCTTGTTGACTGATTCAATCAATGCCTAACATGGGGCTGTCATAAGAAGCATACTACAGCCAAATCTCCCAATGTTGAAAATAATAATAACATAACAAACAACAACAACAATAATAGCAATAACAACTAACATTTATATGAAGCTTTTAAAGTTTGTAAAGTTATTCAAAAATAACTCATTTCATCCTTACAACAAGCCTGGTAGGGAGATGCTATTATTCTCCCCATTTTCCAGAGGAGGAAACTGAGGGAGGTGAAAGTTAAGTAATTTGTCCACGGTTATAGACCCAGGGATTTGTAGGTAGATTTGATTTGAGTTTTCTTGAGTCCAGGTCTAGTGTTCTATTCACTGTGCCACCTATCTGAGGCTCCATGTACATGCTTCCTCCTTCATTCCTCTGGCTATCTTCCTGTTGATAAATAAATGTTTCCTTGGCATTTGCTATATGAACAGCATATTAAAAGGTGCAATGGAAGCTTCAGAAAACATGTTTCTATGTGTGAGTATATGTATAACTCTTGTCCTCAAGGTGTTTACAATCCTATTGGAGAAATAAAAATGAATAGGTAAAAATGTTCTTCCCCATTACCATGTGGAAGTAATTTTGGAATTTTAATAGTTGTTCCAGGAAAACATAAACTTTAATAGGTCTTATCAATCTAGAAAATAACTTATAATGAAATAAATATGTCATGCTATCAACAGCTTATCCAAACTGAGAGAAGTTAACTGTAAGAGGTTAGCAACCAAGCAATAATTTTTTTTTTCAAACACAGCAATTCATGAATATTATCTACTGAGGCATAGGAATACTGCAGTCTGCATCAGTGGAAGTATCTGCGCATGTGGAAAACATAGATATTATTGTTAAGTGTTGAAATATGATATAGAGATTAAAACAAGTGTATATACACTGGAATAAATAATATGGTAAAATCTAGAAGTAATATAGAATTTCAGATAAGGAGAAGAGTGAGAAAGCAGTCAGGGATGATTTCCTTAAAAAGTAAAAAAAATGAGTTAATCCTTGAAAACATGAGTTATAGATTTTAGTAGGCAGAAAAGGGAAGAGAGCATATTCTAAGATGAGGGAATGATATTAGTGAAGGCATAGAGCTTTGAAGGAATATTGGTATATTTGTGAACTAGTAAGGAGACTGACCTTGTTGGAATGGAAGATGTATGTTCAGAAATAGTAGACCACAAGATAAATAGGATATAAAGGGATGGCAGGAGGCACTGAAGGCCAGGAAAAGATATTTATACCTGATGTACAATGAAATAGAATGATTTTAATCATTTTTAAGCAGGATCATGATGCAAGGGAAATAAGTTTGGTGGTTAAGTTTAAGTTCGATTACATGTAGGACAAATTGAAGTGTGCTCAGGGAAAAAGCTTTTTCAATCATTTAGTAATAAAGACAAGAATTAGGTTAGTATTAATGTAAATGACTAAGTACTAATGCCTGGGAGAATCATTCCATAAGAAAAGCTGAAAAAGCTATGGACTGAATTAGGGAATGCATGTAAGTAATGATGAAAAGTCCAAGTTGTTTTTTTTTTTCTTTTAGCCTGATTCATTTCAATAATGTCACTGACATATGAGGAATTTTGGAAGGGTAGTGGTTTTGTGGAAAGAGATTGTAATGGTAAATTCCTTTGGACTCATGTTGAATTTAAGTTGACTGTAACAAATCCAAGTGAAAATAATTTGCAGACTAGCAGCCAGAATTTCTTGAGAAAAACTGCCTATAAATACTCATTTGGATATTATGAACATAAAAGTTATGATTTAGGACAAAAAGAATGAGATTCTCAAATGTTTTGAAAAACATAGTAGTCAGGGGGAGGACATCCAGATTCAAATCTTGACTCACTATTGGAAATTTAGGAGACTTGTGCAAATAACATAATTCTCTGGACCTAGCATATTTATCCTCATTTGTTAAACAAAGGAGCTGGACAAGATGGCAAGTAAAGAATAGAAAAGAAAAATCAGATAGGAGAACAGCAGGACTTAGAAGAATAACACTGGTATCAAAGCCCACTATATGTTAAGGCTTATAGTAAATAGAAGGAAAAAAACAACAAAATTTAAATTAAGGATAAGAGTAAAATATAGAAAGGGATAGCTCCACTAAGAAGAGTTAGAGAAATAACAACTGACAGAAAAAAATGAAGAAGTATTTAACTTGTGCTGGAAGTAGTATCTTAAGTTTCTTTCCCCCATGCAAAGTAGGCTAGTTTACCTTAAAAGTTATTGAAACTATCCTTGAGATTTCATTGGCTCAAGAAATCAGTACAACTCCAGTCACTTACAAGGTTTCCTGGTCAACTGGATACAGAACACCCAGTATAGCAAAAGCTATAACCCTTCCTTAAAGTTCCAGAGATCAGTAGAATGAACACTAGAAAATTATATGATTTCATGCTTTATCCTGGATAAACATCTCTTTCCTAATCCAAATTCTTCTCTTCCTCTGCTATGTCTAAGCAAAACTCCTTTTGTTAACTGTTGACATTACAAATATCTTGTTTCATTCTTATTTCAGGCCTAATCTACTGGGGAACTAGACTGAGTCAATCCCAGTCAATTATGGAGCTATTGATTGTTTTTGTTTCCATATTAAGGAAAATCATCTTCAAATAGGAAGGAAAACAATAAAAATGGTTCAAAGGAGTTGAAATCCAAGATAATTAAAGAGATGGAAGGTGAACGCTAGATGCTCTGTAAAAGTAGGAGGACTATATATGTCAGGGTATCAAAAGAGATACTAAACAGTAAATATAGCTAAACTACTATCTGAGATCTTTAATGAAATGTGGTAATGAGGATACAAGCTAAAGAAGGCATGTTCTCTATTTTTTTTTTTTTGCTGAGGCAATTGGGGTTAAGTGACTTGCCCAGGGTCACACAGCTAGGGAATGTTAAGTGTCTGAGACCAGATTTGAATTCAGGTCCTCCTGACTTCAGGGCTGGTGCCCTATCCACTGCACCACTTAGCTGCCCTATTCTCTATTTTTTTTAAAGAACAGCATGAATACTAGAAACAATAGACCAATGAACTTGGAGTCAATGATAAAATTTTAGAACAGATTGCCAAATGAATTCCTTGCGAACAACATGAATTAAAAGCCATCCTGGGATCATTAAGCATATCAGGCTATAAATTTATTAAATGTTCAAAGACACAAAGAAGAGTTTCATATTGCAGTGCAAATATATATCCATATATTGTAAAGCAAAGAACTAGAAACTAAGTACAAATTCAGGGATTTGGAGGAGTGGTAAACAAATTTTTTTGTAGATAAATGTAATAGAATATTATTACTCCATAAGATATGATTATGATTGATTTAGAAAAGCAAGAGAAGCTATATGAACTGAATCAGAGTGAAGTGGATAATACATACATATATCTATGTATATATATATATATATATACACGTGTGTGTGTATATATGTATATGTGTAGAAAGGAAACAAAAGACCAAACCATATGAACTGAATGATAATTAAAGCCAAGTTTAGCCCTTGAGAAAATGAATGCCCCAAGACAATGGGCATTTTTTCTTAGCTCTTCAACCCTCAGACTAACAGCAAATCCAGCCTCTGAGTTAGTTCTGGACTAGCAGAACCCGCAAATATTGGGAGTATAACAAATTATCAGCAGAAGACAATTTCAAAGCTCTCCAGAAAAGATCTGTTTCAATCGGACACAGAGGGAGGTGGGCCAAGTGCAAGCAGGCCAAGCACAGACACCAGGGTGTGCAGACCCAGGGTGATGTGGGCTCCATGCACCAGAGAAGCTGCAGCAATGTTGACTACTCTGCCCTAGTTGCAAACCAATAGATTAGGAGACTAGTTATAAGGCATCCAACATAAATACAAAAGGCAAATGGTGAACCCCAAAAGGCCAGAATTTCAGAGGACCTGGTCACGCCACCCAGCATCTGAAATCAGTCAGCACAGCCGCTGCCACTTGTAGAGGAAGCTTGAATAATCTGCCTTGCCCTAAAAGCAAATCTAAACTTTAAAAAAAAGAGCAAAAAATCAAAAAGACTTCTGACTATAGATAGTTTTTATGGGGAAAGAGAAGAACAGATTTCAAATGCTGAGGTCACTAAAAACAAATCATCTTGAGATGAAGCCCCAAAAGATTATATAAATGGGTCCCCATCACACAAAGCTCTCCTATATACCTCTCAGATCTATGCAGGAGACTAATGCAGACAAGGTTAGAAGGAAAGCAATAAACTGTGAAAACATTTTTATATTCAAAGGTTTTGATAAAGGCCTCATTTCTAAAATATATAGAGATTGACTCAAATTTATAAGAATTCAATCCATTCTCCAATTGATAAATAGTCAAAGGATATGAACAGACAATTTTCAGATGAAGAAAATGACACTATTTCTAGTCATATGAAAAGATGCTCCAAATCACTATTAATCAGAGAAATGCAAATTAAGACAATTCTGAGGTACCACTACACATCTGTAAGATTGGCTAAGATGACAGGAAAAGATAATGACAAATATTGGAGGGGATGTGGGAAAACTGGGACACTGATACATTGTTGGTAGACCTGTGAACGGATCCAACCATTCTGGAGAGCAATTTGGAGCTATGCTCAAAAAGTTATCAAACTGTGCATACCCTTTGACCCAGCAGTGTTTCTACTGGGCTTATATCCCAAAGTGATCTTAGAGGAGGGAAAGGGTCCCACATGTGCAAAAATGTTTGTGGCAGCCCTTTTTGTAGTGGCTAGAAACTGGAAACTGAATGGATGCCCATCAATTGGAGAGTGGCGAACAAATTATGGTATATGGATGTTATGGAATATTATTGTTCTGTAAGAAATGACTACCAGACCTGGAGAGACTTGCGTGATCTGATGCTAAGTGAAATGAGCAGAACCAGGAGATCATTATACATGGCAACAACAAGACTATATGATGATCAATTCTGATGGACATGGTTCTTTTCAACAATGAGATGATTCAAAGCAATTCCAATTACTCAGTGATGAAGAAAGCCATATACACCCAGGGAGAGGCCTGGGGGATCTGAGTGTTATTTACAACATCACTCTTTTTGTTGTGGCTTGCTTGCATTTTATTTTGTTTCTCATTTTTTTCTGTTTTGATTTGATTTTGTGTGTGTGGCAAGATTATTGTATAAATATATATGTATATATTGAATTTAGCATACATTTCTACCATATTTAACATGTATTGGACTACTTGCCATCTAGGGGAAGGGGTGGGGAAAGAAAAGGAAATTGGAACATAATGTTTTGCAAGGGCTAATGTTGGAAGAATTATTCATGCATATGTTCTGAAAAATGAAAAGCTTTAATTTAAAAAAAATGAGAAAATTAATCCCCTCTCTAAAGGAGGATTCAGGGTACATATTATGTCATGTGGTTGCTGGATTTTACTAAACTACCTTTCCCCCACCCCCCTTTATTCTTTTCTTCAAAGGGATGGTAGAAGAAGAAGAAACATGTGGCAAGTTCCTTCCTTTGCCCATTTTGAAACTTGTCCCTTATGGGGCCCCAAACATCTGGGGCATATTTTATACTTAGGCAAATCTGTTCCTGGGACAAACTGCTTTTCTTTTCTTGTCATTTGTTCCCATAATTAGACAATCTTAGAACAATCTTGATATGGATGAGTTGAGATATATTAGTAAGTTTCAGAAGATCCTCAGAGGTTAATAAGGCCTAAACTGTAATATCCACCAGAGTAGTCAATTGTAGATGTAGCAGTAGCAGGGGCACTTTGGTGCAAAGGGAGGAGTCAACTTTGGAGAAAGAGGAGCCAGCAAGAAAAAAATAATCATTCTTGCATCATGCTCGATAAAGGCAAAATGTAAAATGACTAGGGGTACAATTGCCAGACTGTAATATGTGTTGATCAGGTTTACGAACGGCCTCCTCGTAGATTGTAAGTTGACGATGAACTGAGTTTCTGAATCCCATTTAAATCATTTTCTAACATTGTTTTCTGTGTGGGAATAAAACAACATATCCACTACCTAATTTATATAGTATCCTAGGGACCTCTTTTATTTCATCTTTCATTTGTAGACTTGGAAGCCCAAATTGAAGACAACTAGAGCCCCAACAAAAATGTCCCTAGAATAGCTGGTGTAGAGGTGATGAATCATTGAACATGAAAACCTAGCAGCTTACTTCCCTTACCAAGAAGAAATTCTTCCTAAGAAATAAACCCTATAAGGCACAATGGTAGATAAAGACCAGAGGCTGATGCAGGTTGCAGACCTATGACCAACTGACTAGTACCTAGTTAGACATGTGTGTGTCTGTGTGTGTGTGTGTGTGTGTAATTGCTTTATATAAGCAATTATGACATACAAACTTTTCCCTTTTTAAAAAAAGGTTCTTAATGGAAGAGCTCAGGGTCATATTATTAAGGAACAGTATCTCCCATTATCTATATGGATAAAATATAAAAATGTGGACTAGAATATATTATAGTTAATTGCTATAGTATAAAAAGACAGTGATAAACTGGAATGCTTCTAGGAAATGATCATCTGGATGGTATTAATGCACTGAAAAATGTGCCATAAGATAGTTGGTTGAAAAAAATTAAAGAAATATAATATGGAAAAAAAATTGTAGGGAGAAGGATATGGTAGCAGTCTTTAAATATTGTAAGAGTTTATATGTCAAAGATTAGACTTGTTCTTCTTGGCTACTGAAAGCAAAACTAGTACTATAGAAGTTATAATGTAGAAGACTTTATTTCAGCATGAAAAAAAAATTATTAACAAATAATACTATCCTAAAATGGAATGAACCTTAGAATTAATCAACTATCACCATTACATATTTGTCAGAGAAGGCGGAATTGTTTCAGATTGCTTGCTGAATTACGATTCATAGTTTAAGTAGACAAAATAGTTATTCTGGGGTCCAATTTTGGAGACACTTCCAAGATAATAATTGATAATTTTATGATTCCTATAAAGAAACTGAAACAGAATGAATTTTCTTTTCCACATATTAATTTTAAGGTGACAGTGGGGTGTAACTGAAAATTTCTCCAAGTATAACTCTTAAGAGGATAGAGGAAGAGACATGGATTTAGGAAATATCCTCATGGGGTGAGAATTGAAGCCATGGGAGTAGATAATATAGATGTTATTGATTAAAAGAACATTGGTTTTATACTCATAAGATCTGGCTTTGAATGCTAGCTCTAAATCTCACTATTGTGTGATTGATGTTTTCATAGGTAAAAAGATAGGTTTGGACTATGTAATATGTAGGGTCTCTTCCAACTCTAAATCCTAAGATCTAAAGACCATGCATAGTGACCCAGAAGAGTTTTCCACTAATTTCAAAGTCAAAGAAGGAAGATGGTAGAGTGTTAGGAAGTAGCATAGGAATTCCTTGCCACAAACTTTTCCTAATAATTCTAGGAAATGCACCAGACAACATCCTGATAGAGAAATCCTGAAGAATTCAGTCTTTTTCCCACTTCAGGTAGACATAGAGAGATAAATAGGGAAGTCTACAAATACTGCAGATGGGCTTGAGCCAGTAATTGTAAAATGAATGCTCCAGTGCCTAGGAAGAGGTTCTGCATCAAGGCAAATAGGATCTCAGACTCATTTGAAGCAAACTCAGATCCATTACAGTTAAGTAACACGTGGCAGCTTTTTTGCTAATAACGTAGGATAGAGTAAGAAAGGAAACTGTACACCCTAGTGGAAGAGTTCCTGGGTAGTGTACTAAGAAAGGAGGATGTTCACAAGCTAACATCAGCAGTGTAGTTTAGATATCAGGCCCAAATCAGTCTTACTTCCAACATCGAGCTCAGTTTACAGAGAAAAAAACAGATCAAGAATCTCAGGCCAAAAGGAAATGTGCAATTGCTCTGAACCAATAGATCTTTTCACTTGGCTAATGGAAGCATAGTCAAAGAACAGAATATCTTTTCTCAGACTGAAATTTATAGTGGAGCTTGCAGAATTCAGTTCAGGGACAACAATCAGATTTTTGCTGGATTATACTATTTTGGGAGCACTGAAAGCCCCCAGACTGTTCTTGAGACTTTGGGATAACACTACATTCATAAAACCCAAGAAAAACAGTAATAGTAATAACCAGACCTTCCCTCCAGAAGTGTCATATAGTCCAGCTCTAATATCAATTCATTGTTCAAGAAGTAAACTGGAAGAGTTTGCTTACCATAATGAAAGAAACTCCAAAATGAAAACTCCAAGGAAGAACAGAGCCTAAATCCAGAGCTGCCAATTCCAAGAAAAATTTTGCAAACAGCCAGAAAGAATTCAAATACTGAAAAGTCACCATCAGATTCACATACAATTCAGTAGCCACTACTATGATAGAGTGGATATTTTTTATAAGATATTCCATAAGTCAAAGAATATGGGCTCACAGACAAGTATAACTTACTCAGAAAAAAAAAGTATAGTGCTATAGGGCGGGGTGAGGAAAGAGAGAGAAAAAGATCTTTATAGAGAGGACTTCTACAGCTTCTTCATGAAAAACCCAGAGTTTCAGAGAAAACTTGAAATACAGAGGAGTAAATCATCATCATCATCATCATCATCATTATCATCATCATCAAAGAATAATGATAGAAGACTAAATTTCTCATACTAATTAAGGATATCAAGGTTTAGAATTGGAATTTAGAAAAGTTAAAAAAGAGTGGCTCTGTTAATGTCCTGATAATTTTAAGGGGAAAAATAGAAGGAGAGGGGAGAAAGAAGAGATGGGTGGGGGAGAGGAAAGGGAAGTTTATGAAAAATTTTCTCACAAAAAGAGGTTATATTCCTATATAAATAAGGATGCGGTGGCTGAAGAGGAGTGGCTGACACTTGAACCTAAATCTCATCTAAATGGAATAAAATTTAATTAAAAAATAAAAATATAGAAAGTCGAAAATGGCTAAGAATATTAAAGTAGTATGAATATTAAAGCTTAAGATATACAAAATACCTATCATACCCAAACACAGGAACACACACAATTTAATGTTTCAAAAGAGTTGCTTTTATATCAATGTATTGAATCTTTTTACTTAATAAAAATAATAAAGGAGTTCACAAATACATACTTGGCAAGGGCTTCTTGTTAGGTCTGTTAATAGCTATTTCTTTACAGGAATCTCCATCATCTTCATTCTCAGTTATCCAACAATCAACTGTGAGGGAAAACACCTCACCAGTGGCTATTTCTTCCAGTTTAATTTCTTCCAAATACCAACTAGGATCCTTTCCACCATTGTCATGTCCAATGCGTATTTTATACAATTCGCCAACATCTGTAAGATTAATCTGAAAAAAAATTTTAAAGTTATACTTACACCAATAATTTCTTCTTGACTTATGAATAATATTCTGTTATTTTTTTTAGTCCAGAAATTCATTCTCAATTTCAAACATCATCTCTATTACTTCAGCAATTGTTTCTCACATAGAGTTTAAGATCTGGAGTATTATGCTACATATAATAAATTATGGCACTTGGAAGCTTAGTTTCAAAGAAACTTAGCCCTCAAACCTAGTTGGAAAATAGACAGACATGATGGGTAGATCTGCAGCTATTATTATATTGCATTTTGGGGTCATGTCTAGTATTATTTTGCAAAATAAATTTATTACCATTATTATTTGGATGAAAATAATCAAGTTTATCAAAGTAAAACAAGTGATTTTTACCACTGAAACACTGAGTGGAATTATTAATGTAACAAGGTGATTTCTGGCTCTTTATGATGCCTAGTAGCCTATGAGCATGGGTGGCTCATATTTTCTAGTTGAATAGTCTTTAGGTAATCCAAGACGTTTTTGCTGATTTAAGGAGTGATAACTGATTCTCAGCCTCCAGCCATGGTATATAAAATTGTTCTGAAGCATCTGTGGAAATTCCAGTTTACTAGGGGAATTCTAAGTCTAAACTAAACTGGACTCACCCAACTTGCTGGACCTTTAGAGAAAGATATAATTGTAAAATATCCTAATCATATCTATCATCTTTCTAAATCCTAGACATTGAATCTGAAAACAATTAAAGTCTTAGGAAAACCACACTAGGAATGACAGCCAGTTAATAAAATTGCTAATTTATGTTAACTTTCTTTTTATTTTACATTGGAGAGCAAATTCTTTTGTTTTACTTTTTATAAATGTTTTGTTTTGATCGTCTTTCTCAGGGATGAGAGAGTTTAGAATGGATGGTCATGTGTCTTTTCTATCATCTATGATTTTCCATTGTTCTGTTTTGTCTTCTCTGAGAAATTTGTTATTTTTAATTGGCTAAATATCTAGAAAGCAGTTGTTATCAAAATGTCCATTTATTTAATTCATGAATCCTCTCTTTTCAATTTAAAAAATTCCATCACTTTTTTCCCCCAAATTTGCTTCAAACATTTTTTTTATTTGGAATCTTACTCTCTTAAAATATCCTTCTTTAGGGTGCAGCTAGGTGGCACAGTGAATACAGCACCAGCCCTGAAGTCAGAAGGACCTGAGTTCAAATTTGACCTCAGACACTTAACACTTCCCGGCTGTGTGACCCTGGGCAAATCACTTAACCTCAATTGCCTCAGCAAAAAATATATATGTGTGTGTGTGTGTGTGAGTGCATATATATGTACATATATATATATATATATATATGTATGTATGTATGTCCTCCTTTATAATCTTCAATCTCTCTATTTAGCTAACTAGAATCATACTTATATTTTCCCATCTCCAAAATATCATTTTAGTGGACTGGAGACAGAAAAATCCCATATGTTTCTTGATCTCAAAAATTGTTTTCTAAGAAACTTGAACATATAGTAGCTAGATAAAAAATAAGAAATAATTAAAATTGAATAACTTGAATATCAATTCATCCCACTAAAGATTACTGCCATCAGCTGGTTATATTATTTTCTGACATCTGTATTTTTCTGACAAAAGAATCACCACATTCAGATTTTAATACCTCATTTTCCTATGCCTTATATGAAGAAATAGTATTTAAGTATACACAAAAGAAATGTACGATGAGGGTGGCACAATTTTGAAAGTATCAAAGGTTAGATGAAAAATGTTTGAAAAGGAAAAATTTGCCAAATGATTGGGTGAAAAATCCTGGCCAGTTTATAACTATGAATAAAAGGCAATTGAGAAATCACTAATGACTACCTTCTCATATATATTTATTTTGCAAACCTTTATGTAAATGATTTAAACATGTATTGAATGAATCCATGTTGAAAATATGAAAAAAGAACAAATGAGCCCTTGGAAATTAATTCTTTTTTTTTCTACATTCAACCACATTTTCATAGTCCCATAACTGAATACAAGATCCAATTGTGTTTGTTGACTAAAACAAACAAAACATTTGCCTATTAGAGCAAAATTTAACCTTAAGTGCTTTCTTCTAACAAGTTATATCCCATTTATATATCAAAATCATGCAAAATTCCTTGACAGATGCAACCATAGAACTAAATCTCTAAAGTTATTCTCTAATCATTAAAAAAAAGTGAAGGGGAACATCAAATGTATCTGATACTTTTGTGAAGGATATCCTATAAAGTGTCAAAATAAATATTTACCAATTACAAGTTCTTCTAGGTGCTCCCATTCCTGTGTAATATTTTGTTCACTGAATTGAACCCTGCAATGCTTAACGATCTCCTCAAGGAGCTATATCTTCCCAAAAAAATCACCCTAATAATCTACATCAAAATCAAAAGGATAAAAAATGCATTGTCTAGACTAGATCATACAACAGAATAGACATCCAATTAGTTAATCTTTGTATATTTTGGACAAGCATTGAAGATTTGAAATGAGTTGGACTATGTTTGAGCATTGTAGTAGATAGATACTTCTAATTCTTTGTCTTAAAAGCATATGAAAAACCAAAGGAAAGACAGAAATGCTGAATTTAAGTAAGAAAATGAGCTAGACTGCACTGAAGAAATTATCCACTGTTAGCAATGACCAAAAACTGTACCCAACACAAAATCACAGTCTCCCTTCCCCTCCCCCACACTTTTTTTTTTTTAACACTGAGAAATATTGATAGCTGAAAAGCACAGACACTACCATGTCTTTAAAAAATCAAAACTCCAAGAGCTAAGAAGAAGTTCATGGTCAATATAAGCAAGCTTTTTGTATCCAGCCCCTTCAACAATACATTACAATCAGTATGTCATGAATAAATGATTATTGAACTGGATTGAACTGGAAGTCAGTTAAAAAATATCATATAGTAAGAGTGAGGAATAACAGTTGGATACTACTTGAGTACTCCACTCATATCCCTAGAACCTTAAAAAGAACCAGAATATGTGTTAAATATTGAGTTTATCTTTTATGGAAAACCATAGAATGATAGACTTAAAACTGAAAGAGATGTCAGGAGTCATCTAATCCAGTCCTGGATGGTGATGGAATTAAAGCCCAGAGAGGTTAGGTGATGTATTTACCCAAATAGGTTATATAGGTCATATAAGAAGCATAATTTGTGATTTGAATCCAAGTCTTTTAATTTTAGATTCAGTATTTTTTTTTCCCACTATACCACAGAGGTCAACAAAAAGGATACAGGTTAAGAGGAAATGAATGAATCACAATCCATCCCACTTGCATTAAGTATCCATATTAAATGAAAACATGATCCAAAGACGTGTTAAATTTTTTTCCCTCCTAAAGTCTCAATATTCTTCAAAAAGTAATCAGTCTAACACCAGCTCTATTGATTCTCTAGAATCTGAATTCTTCAGTTGCATATGAGATGAAGTCTTTCATTTTCTCAAAAATACTTCTAAGACTTCTTAAATCCATATTGTTTCTAAAATTGTTAGGAACTTTTTTTAATGAAACCTTGAACAATGCTTTTTTGTTTTTTTGTTTTTTTTTTTGTAAAAAGGTGTTGAATAAATACTACTGTTGATATGATCATGGAAAAGATTTCATTAGGGAAAGATGGAATAAAGACTACCTTGTCTGAGAATTAGAAATGATTAGAAAATGAAGACTATAAAAAGTTGATAAAGCAAAGTATAGGTCAATTTACTCCCAAATCAACAATCATACATCTAAGAGGCCTTATTAAGTCCTCTGGGCTACAAGAAATCACCTTTCTCCAAAGTGTATTTATTGTTGATAGAATGGAAGTAGTTACTTCCATGTTCAGCTTGCTAATGCCCTCCGGTATTTCAATGCTTCCATGAATGTGGTATCAGGAACATCCCCTGGATTGTTTTAGGGATGCAATCTAACTGTAGCATATGTTAAAAACAAGAACATGCTGATTGTGTTGTAGAAGATGTCAATAATCTAGGCAACAACACTGTTTACACAAAATATGTTGTGAATCTGGAAGACTGTAGAATGTCAACAAGAAATCACAATTTCATGAAACTTACATGAAACTTAGGTTTATTGCAAAAGAAATGAACATGCATATGGAACCCAAAGCCAGAAGCTCCACAGTCCTTATAGAAATTTACATATTTATGACAAGCTGGACAAGAAGAGTTGGGGGGGGGATTTCCAGAATTCTCCCCTTAAATGGGTGTGGCATATAGGAAGGGTACCATAGCAGTAAAGGTTGCAAAAGGCCAAAACTCCATCCAAAGGGGAGGAGCAAGGCAATGACAAAAACTACTTTTCCCTGGGGATAGGAATAGGAAATGGGGATGATAAAAGGGTCTCCTAACATGCAAGGTGTCTGACTGCACAAGCAATTTCCCAGCCTAGCAAAGACTAAGTACAGCCTGTCTTGTCTTCACACAGGGAACCCATCTTGGGATGCAAACAAAAAATTATGTTGGGCTGGAGGCCACAGGGAGGCCCAGAGTGGTTCTTGATACAATAAGGACCTCTTTCATACTCTGGGTCATTAAGAAGACATGTCTGTAACATATCCAGTGCAACTAAAATAATTTAGCCCAAAGATTCACACACTAAAGGAAAAGAAAAAAACTTTTATCACCGAAACAAGTGACCCAACAATTGAGTTAAATGGTAGAGAAAGATATCAGTCATCATGCACCCATTTTTCTTGGCAAAGATACAAAGTGGTTTGCCATTTCCTTCTCTAGCTCATTTTATAGACGAAAGAAATGGGGCAAACAGGATTAAATGGCTTGTCCAGATAACATAGTTAAGTCTGAGGCTGTATTTGAACGTGTGTTTTCCTGACTCCAGGACAGGCTCTCCATTCATTCCTCCATCAGGCTGTCCCTTCACCACCTCTCCCTTCCGTATTTATGCTTTTCTCCTCTAGCTCCAAACCCCACCAACCCAAGCCAGACTTTCCAAGCCCACCTTCCTCTCCCGACTATAACTATGCTGGCTATTTCTTCCTGATCTGTTGTTTGTGCGCCTGCGTGCCAGCTTCTGACTGAAGTGGCTTGGAAAGAGCTGGCATGTGGTAGTAGTACAACCTGACTCTGAGAAGAGATGGAGTAGGGTGTGCGAAACAGCGCAAGCATGCAGCCACCTTAGCCACCTGTGGAAGTAGGCTCACCTGGCAAGGGAACGGTGGGGAAGCAGTAGAGATGGCCGCAATAGGGAGTATGATGCTTGTAAAGCCCCGCACATCCCCTAAGTCTGTCAAGTTCTTATTTAGGCACTGTCTGGGATGGGGGCCACATTTTTTTGTGCAGCCTCTAGAATTTGTGAAAAAATGATTGCTGCTGAGAGGAAAAGAGGCCAAAACCCGGAAAAACAGGACTAGCTTCCACCAAATCCTCACTATTCTAGGAGATGAAAGAGTTGGGGGTGTCTACATGGGGCTGTCCCACAAGGCACCTGCACCAGAGGTCCCCTCCACAACAACTCGCCTTGGTATTTACACTGTTCTCCTCAAGCACTTGACTAGGGAAGATGGGAAACCCCAGATCGGCATGATAAGCAGGTGCCATTCAGCCCTCGAGGATCTTCTGCGTTTGCTCTGATTCTTAATGACAGCTGCTGGCCGATGTGCTGGTGAAAGTCATTCAATAGGGGGCAGCTAGGTAACTAAGTGGATAGAGTGCCAGCCCTGAAATTAGGAGGACCTGAGTTCAAATTTGAAATCTTCTCTCAGACACAACACTTCCTATCTGTGCGACACTGGGCAAATCACTTAACCCCAATTGCCTCAGCAAAAAAAAAAAAAAAAAAAAAAGTCATTCAATAGGCAGGATTCCTCACTTACTCTGCCGGGCTTTGGCTGCCACATTGTCACCTTTATATTCCTGGAGCAATTAAACAAGGTCTACAGGGAAGTTTTTTTTCAGTAATTAAGGAGCCCCAAAGGTGCCAGAAGAACAGGGCTTTCAGGAACTGGAAGGTAAAAGGTTTCTAGCACCCCATACTCCCATGAGCTAGTCCTCAATCCTGCAGGCCCTTACCATAAACTCATTTTCAAAAGGGGATATCTGGATTCTGCCCTCGGCTCCCCTTTTATTTATTTATTGCAGCTCCTTCACTTTTTCTTCAACTCCCACTACGTGGGTTTCTAGATTTAAAGGACTTGGGCTTAAAAAAGACTACTAATCTCATTGGGCATAATTGATAATAGTAAAAATAATATGAAATTCCTATAGTCCTAAGGGAATAAAATAAAAATATTTTAAATGTTTTAGCTTTCCAATCAAATTTTTTAAAATTTGTTGGTAAAATGACAAAAATTGAAGAATTCTTGAAGCTGAATTTTCTATTTCCCAATATAAATTCTGTGAAGATTTGTAAGTTCAACAATGCAAACAAATCAACTCAACTCAACAAATATATATATGTATATGTATACATATATGCATTCACACATATGTATATAAACATATATATAGCGTACACACATATATAGCATTCACTTATGTATATGGTATACACACAAACATATATATACATATATATATAGTATACACACACATATATAATACATATATATTGAATCTGCAGAAATATGTGTTGGATTTCAAAGAGAAATAAGATTCTGTCCCTGTCTTCAAGGAATTTATTCTCTAGTAGAGAAAAATAAAGATACACAAATAACCATAATAAAAATAACATGTTAAGTCCATCAGGGAGATAAATGCAAAATGTTATGAAAGTTTTACATAAAGAAAGTTTATTTCCTACTATGGGGTAATGAAAGGCATTACAAAGTGGCATTTAAACTGCATCAGAAGGAATTCCAATACTTGGAGATAATAGAATCAATATAGATAGAATTTCCAAAAGTCTTCTTGCAGTTTTAAGCTTTAAAAAATTAATTACTATTTAGAACAATTTACATTCTATTGTATGTTCACAAAATAAGTTTTCAGGAAGAAATTGATAAGGAAAACATAATGTTTCTCTGTTTGAAGTGTGTCCCAGGAAAAGGTAGAAATATATTATTTATATGTACTAATTAGTTGGTGCCACACATAGATTAATCTTGCTAATAATATCTATTCTAGAAAACAAAAGATAAATATATATACATATATATATATTCATTTGCCTATATTGATGCTAGAAATGACAGTCATATTCTTATACCTTAAAAAGAAAATATCTCTCCAAAATTTCATCATCTTTCCAATAAATTATAAAGGGTTTCAAAATGCTGTTTATTTTTTGAAACAATTATACATTCCACACAATGCTCTTGTAGGTTTGAAAATTATTTAAAGAGACAGGTGGTCATCCTAAAGAAATTAGAAGATCAAGGAAGAAATTACCTTTGCTTTTTTTGCAGACAGAGAATATCATAGAAGATAAAATGAATAATTTTGATTACATAAACTTGAAAAGTTTTTTTTAACAAAATCTACATTTAAAATTAGAAAAGAACTAGAGAAAGTTTTGCAGAAAGTTTCTGATAAAGGTTTCATATCCAAAATATATATGAAACTGATTCAAAGTTTTAAAGAACAAGAGGCGTTTTCCTAATCAATAGATGCTTAAATGATTTGAACGAACAGTTCACATGGAAATCCAAGCAATTAGTCATAGAGAAATGTTCTAAATCACTAATAATTAGAGAATATAAATTAAATAAATGCTCTACCCTCACATAAGTGAAGATTACAAATAAAGATAATAACAAATATTGGAGGGGCTATGAGGACAATAGAAACATTAATGCCAGAGGCAGTTATGGCACATTGGATAAAGTATGGGATTGGAGCCAGAAAGCCCTGAATTCAGATCTGGCCTAAGACAATGTGTGTGTGACAATCTGTGACTCTGGCAAGTTCCTTATTTTCTGATTGCCTCAGCTTTCTCAAATGTAAGTTGCTACCTTACAGGACTGTTGAAAGGATTATTTGAGTTATTGTGAAAAGTATCTAATACAGTGCCCAGCATATAGAAGGTGTTATATAAATGTCTATTTCCCCTCCTTTTCCCTTGCCCTAATGAACTGTTTGGTAAAACTGTGAACTATTCCTACCACTCTGGAAAACAATTTAGATCTCTGCCCAAAAAGTCTCCTTTGACCCAGAAATGCCACCACTTAGCCTATATCCCAAAATAGAAAAAAAATAAGAAAGGGATCCAGGTTTTCCAAAAATATTTATAGTAACTATTTGTTACTATAACAACAATAACAAATAACTAATTAGAAAATAAAGAAATGACCATCTATTGGGTAATGACCAAATCAATTATGGCATGTGAAAGCAATCAAATATTATTGTACTGCAAGAAATGGCAAAATAAATCATTTAGAAAAACCCAGGAAGATCCAAAGTGAAGCAAGCAATGCCAGGATAACAACTTATATAACAATATTGTAAAGACAAAGCTTTGAGAATTTTAAGAACAGTGACCAACCATGATTCTAGAACTCATGATGGAATATGTTATCCACTTCCTGATGGATTCAAGAGGCAAAACAAGAAAAACACTTTGGAAACAGCCAATATGAA
Organism: Myrmecobius fasciatus; assembly: GCA_023553655.1. Taxonomy (NCBI): domain Eukaryota; kingdom Metazoa; phylum Chordata; class Mammalia; order Dasyuromorphia; family Myrmecobiidae; genus Myrmecobius; species Myrmecobius fasciatus. The sequence continues at coordinate 135,198 of JAJPUD010004087.1, forward strand.
TTTTTTTTGTTAAATCATGAATATTTACAAGAGTATTTTTTGTTTAATTTTCAAAGCAAGGATCTTGAAATAAGCTCTTTAAGGTTTGTAAAACTCTTTACAAACATCTCATTTGATCCTGACAACAACCTTGAGAAGTAGGTGCTATTATCCCAGTTTTACAGATGAAGAAAACTGAAGGCTTCATGTGATAGATAGGACATAAATTGAGCATTAAAGTAAGAAGCAAATTTCAATAATGGAACATAAGAAGGAAGAAGGAACATAAGGAAGATAGCCTTCTTAAATGCATAAAAATGGAAGATGACAAAATAAAATCAGGGGAAGTGGACCCAAGATGACCAAGTAAAGGCAGAGATTCACTTGAGGTTTCCCCACACTTCTCAAAATACCTTTAAATAATGAGTCTAAACAAATTTTAGAGCATCGGAACCTACAAAAAATGGAGTGGAACAATTGTCCAGCAAAAGACAACTTAGTAGGTCAGCAGGAAAGGTCTGTTGCATTAGAATGAGATTAGAGTACAGTCCCAGCAGCTGCAGCATCCTAATCTCTACTCCAGCAAATCAGGAGCAGGCCTTGGTCTCTGAATCAGTGGCAGCAGTGGAGAGGATGACTTTGAAGATTGTTAGGAAATGTTTGTCACACTATGATGTGAGGGGGAGACCCAGAAAACCAGAAGCAGGCTTTGAGATCCCCTGAAACAAAAATGGCAGCAACAGCAGCAGTTCTGGAGGTCTCAGCCTATAGGTAAGGAGGTCAAACAACTGGCCAGAAGATTGCTAGCTCTAAGGCAGGATCCTGTTACCTTGCCCACACTCAGATCCATGGTACAGTGGTAACTCATAGCACAGGTTCCTAGAAGGATCTCTGAAAACTGCTGCACAAAACCCTTGAAGCAAAGTGCCTACATCTTAAAACCTCCAAGAAAAATAAGAATTGGTGTCAGAACATGGATGAACTCAAATCAAGTAAGACAGGCAGAGGAAAAATTGGGCATGGAAATTAAAGTAATTCCAAAAGAAATACGAAAAGCTCACGAGGAAAAGAATGTCTTAAATAGCAAAGTTTGCCAAATGGAAAAGGAGTTACAAAAGTTTACCAAGGAAAAAGATTCCTCAAAAAAATAGAATTTTGAGCATATGGAAGTTAATAACTTTGTGAGAAATTAAAAAATGATAAAAACAAAACCAAAAAATGAATAAAAATAGGGAACAATGTGAAATATTTAATTGGAAAAGCAACTGACCTGGAAAATAGATCCAGGAAAGATAATTTTAAAATTATTGATCAAGTTGAAAACTTGAATAAAAAAGAATCTAAATATCATCTTACAAGAAATTCAAGGAAAATTGTGCTGATATTTTAGAGCCAGAGGGTAAATTGGAAATTGAAAGAACCCACTGATCACTTCCTGAAAGAGGATATTACAACTAAATCCTATGTCAAGGAGAAAATATTGCAAACATCCAGAAAAAAAAAAATTCAAGTATAGTGGAGCCACAATTAGGCTAACACAAGATTTAGTAGCTTCTACATTAAAGAATCAGAGGGCTTGGAAAATGATATTCCAGAGAGCAATGGATCTAAGATTACAATCAAAAATCAACTACCCAGCAAAACTGATTACAATCCTTCAGGGGGAAAGATGGATATTCAGTGAAATAGAGGACTTCCAAGAATTCATGATGAAAAGACGAAAGCTAAATAGAAAATTTGATTTTCAAATACAGGAGTCAGGAGAAGCATAAGGAGGTAATCAGGAAAGGGAAATCATAAGGTACTTAATATAGGTTACATTCCTATATAGGAGGATGATACATTTAACTCATAAGAAATTTCTCATTATTATGGCACTTAAAGACTTACTTAAAGACAGAGGGCACAGTTGTGAGTGGAATATGAAGAGATAATATCTAAAAACAATAAAATAAGGGCTGAGAGAGGAATGTATTGGAAAAAAGGGAAAGGGAGAAGTAGAGTGGCATAAATTATCTGCCATAAGAGGCAAGAAAAAGCTTTTACAATGGAAGAGAAGAGGGGAAGCAGAGGGAGGAGTGAAATTTACTCTCACCAGAAATGACCCAAAGAAGAAATTACACATACTTAATATGGATATATTTGGGTATACCCTGCAGAAGAGTAGGAAAGAAGAGGGAAAGTAATAGAAGACAGAGCATATTCAGAAAGAGGCGGCTCAGAAGCAAAACACTTTTGGGAGAGACAAGGTGAGAGGAGAGAGGATAGAATAAATAAATGGAAAATACAATTAGAAATAGTAATTGTGAGAAAAAAAATTGTAGCAAGTTTCTCTGAAGATCTCATTTCTCAAATGCAAAGGGAACCAAGTCAAATGTATTAAAAAATATCTATTCCCCAATTGAAAAGTGATCAAAAAATATGATCTATTCTCAAAAGGCTATAAAATTATGCTTACTCTTTGACCTAATGATACCACTACTACTAGGCATGTATCCTCAAAGAGATTTAAAAAAAAAAGGTAAAGGACCTATATGTACAAAAAATATTTATAGAAGCTCTTTTCTTAAGGCAAAGAATTGGAAATTGTGTGAATGCCCATCAATATGGAAATGTCTGAATAAATTGTGGTGTGCAATTATGATGGAATACTATTGCTCTATAAAAAATGATGAGCAGGATGCTCTCAGAAAAACTTGAAAAATCCTCCATGAGCTCATGAAAAGTGAAATGTACTCTGTACAAAGTAATAACAATCTTGGGGGATGATCAACTATGGATGGCTTTGCTATTCTCAACAACACAATGATCCAAGACTACTGCGAAGGACTTTATGATGAAAAATGCTGTTCATGCTCAAGGAAATAACTGATTGTGTCTGAATGTAAATTGAAGCAAATTTTTTTTCACTTTATTTTTCTTGAGGGTTTTTTGGGGGGAGGGAAGAAATCTGTGTTTTCTTTCTCAACATAACTTTTATAGAAATATTTTGCATAATTTCACATGTGCCTTCTCAATGTGGGGTGGGGTAGCAAGGGAAGAAAGAAGATAATCTGGAACTTAAAAGTTTTAAAAAATAAATGTAAAATTATTTTACATGTAGCTGGGAAAAATAAAATATTTTTAAAAATATAAAATCAAGAAACAAGTAGAAGTTATGATTGGTTAAGACTTAAAACATATGAAAAGAAATAACATGAAATAAATCTGGAAAAGTAGATTAGAGTCATATTATGAAAGGCTTTAAAACCCAAATTCATTCTACAGACAATGAAAAATGCCTGAAAGTTTTTGTATAGGCATTCACATGATCTTGTGCATTAGGAAGGTTAATTTGGCAACTCCAGAAAAAGAGTGACTAGAGATAAAAAGAGCAGTTAGGAGTCTATTATAATGGTTCCTGAAAGAAGTGTTAAAAGTGTACACAATAAGGGCATAGATTAAATATGTGTTGTGAAGACAGAATCAATAGGACTTTAAAGTTGATTGCTTGGAGCAAACAAAAGCAATTGATAAAAGTATTATCATCTTACAAGAAAAGGGTAGGAAGATAGATATAAATATATAAATCCTTGCTCAAGAGCCCCTTTGAATCTCATTTGAGGCTGACTAATATGGCAAAATGGCAGTTTAACATATCAGTTTGTCATGAGAACTGGGCACAAGAGTTACCAAAAGGAATAAATGAGGACTGAGGATCTGACTTATATAACACAAATCACGGACAAGGAAAAATGTATAATGGCTTGAATAGAATATTAGCTGTTTGGCTTCTGCCATAGCTAAGTAGCTGGAATTTTGTTTAACCAGAAAGAACCTAGATATTTCTAAGGATGATGGAGAATGGGCAAAAAATAAAGTCTTAGAGGCAAGAAAAAGTGAATGAATGATTGATAAAATATTTATTGAGCACTTACTATATGCCAAGCAATATGCTAAGAATTGGGAATATATAGTGTCTACTTTCAAGGAGCTTGCATTCTAATAGGAAAAGACAATTCATAAAGAGGAATAGTGGGGGGGGCGGGTGCAGCTAGGTGATGCAGTGGATAGATCACCAGCCCTGAAGTCAGGAGGACCTGAGTTCAAATCTGGCCTCAGACACTTAACATTTAACACTTACTAGCTGTGTGATCCTGGGCAAGTCACTTAACCCTAATTGCCTCAGCAGAGACAGAGACAGAGACAGAGAGAGAAATAGTGGAATAGTGACTTGGGAATAGTATAGGAAGTCATTCAATTCATATTTGGAAAAATTATATAATCTATTGATTCTCCCTTTCCAGGTGCAATGGTACTGTTGTTTTGAAAACAGTTTTCATAAAAACAGGTGGGAAGTCAAGTCATTAATGAATGCCTGGAGAACATAAAATAGATCAACCTACATAAAGATTATTATGAGAAAAAATAAATAAAAGACTAACAGTTCTAGCCCTTTGGTGAAACTATGGCAGTAGCATGGAAAAAATTATTTTTTTTATTTTATTTGCATAACATATGTGTGGGTAATTCTTCAACAATAACCCTTACATAGCTTTCCGTTACAAATTTTTCCCCCCAACTCCCCACCCCTCCCCTAGATGGCAGGATATCCACTACATGTTAATTATGTTAAAATATTGGCAAGTCAAATATATGTATACATATTTCATGGAAAAAATTATTGATGAAGACAAAAGATCCCAGGTAGCTCAGATGTAAAGGGCTTAGTCCCTCTCAGGGATGGTCCATTACCATATTCTGGTTGGGGGAGGGTAAAATATCAACAGCAACAGTATAAAAATTAGCCAGATGAGAATGCTTTATCCAAGGCAAATCACGGAAAATTTTGATCATTATTAGTGATGGAAGAAAAGGGTTTCAGAAGAGAAATGGAAATTAAGGAAATTAGTTAATTAAGAAGACTATGTCCAAGAATGTTATTTGGATGTCTGAACCAGGTCTTAAAATAAAGGAATTATGACTTCTAAGCAAATGACAAAGAGGGCATATTGAGGGCAAGTAGGAATGTATTTGCATGGAGTATTGTCTTTAATCTAAAAGAATTTAAAAAGAACTTTTTAAATAGGAAGGCAATAGGAGAAATATAGGGTGGTACTGGTTAGTACGAATAATGAACCCCTTGAGGTAGTCACATCATTCAAATCTGTATTGCATTTCCATTTGGGCTGGAATCAATTACAATATTTTACATGATTATAACTTTGAATAGTGTGACTTTGAATACACTCACTGACCATTTTAAGAGATTCATTATTCACACTAATCATGATTTAGCTGTAAATGTATCTTCATACCTAGATATAAAGAATAATTATGACAAAGAAAGAAATACAGCCATAAAGATGATCAATAAGACATTATACGTGAAAGGAAGTAGCAATAATAACTATAGCCCCAGATATCTATATAGAAATTCACAAAGTAAAGATGACAATCAAGGTGATCATAACACAAAGAGTCATATTTGAGCTCATTAGGATTAGTGAGACTTGATACATTAAGATTCATATTATTCAAATGAAATGTAACAAACCGGGATTATACTGAGTCATACTGAGTTATACTGAGAGTATTTGAGCTATCCCCTCCATGCATTTGTGATCAATAAATATGAATGGTACTCAAAAGAAAAACTGCAAAAAAAAAAAACCAACAACAAATGCGAAAGACTTTTAAATCACTAAAACTAAAAAAATGAAAGTCAAAATAGTCTGCAGTATCTTTAAACCATGAAAATTTTAATGTACTATTGATAGAGGTATGAAATAATCCAATATTATGGAAAAGCAATTTGGAATTATGCTAAGAAAACAACTAAAGTATCTATATTATTTGACTTGAGAGATTCTACTGTTTGGCATATCCCTGAAGGAGACACAATATAAAAGAAGGGAGAAAAAAAGGCCTACACCAAGACAGAACCAAGATGTCAGAGTGAAAACAGAGACTTGCTTGAACTCTCCCAAATTTATCTCCAACCAACTTTAAAATAACACCTCAAAATAAATTCTGGAGAATAGAATCAACAAAAAGATGGTGTGAGACAATTTTTCAGCCCAAGATAACTCAGCAAACTCATATTTCAGCTGTGCCCAGGCAAGCTAGCAGAAGGTCTTGGGGGCAACTGAATTGACAAAGACCTCAAAAAAGTAATACAAATAGTCAGAAGGAGATCACAAGGGATTTTTGTTGGCACTGAGTGGAGGACTCTTACATTAGCTATACCTTGTTCCAAGTCACAATATCAGAGCAAGGAAGAATACCATTACACTAGAACATCAGCAGCAGAGACCTTAGCCACAGCTGTAGGGTGAATAAAAGTGCTTATCACTGCTCACAGACCAGAACACAGGGAAGGAGAACAGGAGAACCATACTTCTCCTTAGATCATAACTGCCTTGGAAGAACGGAAAACTTAACAGACCTCTCGAACTAGCTGTGAAAACAGCAGCAGGAAGACCTGATGCTTGGAACAGTGCCCCCTCCACCCTAGAAGCAGAGTCCAATTTTAATATAAAGTTAAAAGTCAAGAAATATGTGAATTTTAAAAATTTGAAAAGAATATTGGTCATCTGTCTGAGAGGAGTATAGTTGTAAAATTCTCCTGTTTACTACCAATCAACTCTGACCAAATTAGGAACTCTCAAACAAAAAAATTCATAATGTTTCTTCCAAGGCTAGAAATAGCAACCTTAGCCTTGCTGATCAATTATCTAAGTTTACAAAGAAATACAAAGCAAAAGAGACATTCTAAAGACCAAGCTCATCTTCACAGGTCACATAAAGTGAACATTGCCATGTGGCCATAGCTTTCAGGGTGGAGAATGGTGATCAAGGACTCCTATCTTTCACAGGAGATTCTAGAGGTAATTAGTTATTTGCCACACATTCCACATACAGGAAGGGGCAGTTTCAAAGGACATATTTATCCTTTGAAAGTCTAGTGAATTAGCAGTTCTTCTATGTTCAATGGTCTATCTTCCCTGACACAGCTTCAATATAGCTCTCCATATCTTTCCATTATAGGATTTGAGATCAAGGGATCATTTAAATTGTGCTGTGCCATCCCAAAATACCAGATTTTTTAGAATTGAGCCAGCATATAAGGCCCAATAGAAAGGACAAGAACAAATGTATTATATAGAAAAGAACCAGTGCCAGGCGTGCTCCATAGAATATACTTAACTATAACCAAAATGGGTAGAGAGGTTCCCTAAATACACCACTTATAGCAGCAAATACAGAAAGAACTTTGTTCAATAATCTTTGTAGTAATAATATCAAGTCAAATATAAAACAGACAGATATTTGTCACATAAAAAATAATTGGCCACTGTCATAGCAGATGCCCAGTGTACAGCTTGAAAGACTTTGCCTATTAATGGTGAAATCCCCAAGATATTCTCATATATATTGTACACGGTTAAAATCTGGGAGTCTATTTGAAATGGCAGACCAGGTCACGACTCTATAATCTTCAAAGAATCAAAAATGTCAGTGAACCAAAGGGCTTCAGAAAGATGTTTAGTTTACAAAAGTAGGATGTATCTTATTTCCAATCATGACACATACAATGTAATAAAAAAATAAAATGTAATCAATCAGTTGATATAAAAGAGGGAGAAGTAGACTGATTGCATCAGGTATATGGGATAATGGGTTATTGCTACATACATATTGCTACACTGTGAGAATATCTTGAAGTGTTGATATGTTTATATTTAGCTCATGCTCTTTTATCATGTTTCCATAAATAAAGAAAATATTATATTCTGAAGCAAAACCATAGAACAAAAGAAAGTAGATTCATTTATTAAAGAAACATTCATTTAGCACCTATTATATGTCTTGCAGCACCCTCTTGGAAGCACTGAAGAGCATATAAAATGTAAATAAGAAATGGTTCTGCTTTTATGGAACTTAAGTCTAGTCATGGGCATAGATCCAATTCATTAGTCAGTATGGTATTTTATATTAAGAGAATAAATGCATTAGTGTTTTATGGCTACAGGAAGTATAATTTCAACCAGCTTTCCTATGGTAGATTACAGTGTTGAGGAAGACTCTGTTCATTCTATACCAAAGGTCATTATCTTTCAAATATATATGGTTGAATTATTTATCTGTAGATCTTTTATTTTTGTTGATATGTACAAATAACAAGGCATTAGTACCTACAAAGGAAACCCTTCCAAGAATGTATACACTTAAAATGAATTCCATTTTTATGGGATATTAGCTAATATATCTTTGATTTAATGATACTTTTGCTTTATTGGTATAGATTACAATAACTTTCAGTTCTATGTGATAAATTTCTATTAAGTATTTACTTTTGCAAAGCTCTTTGCTGGGTTCTGGTGAAGAGGGAAAAAAAATCAAAGAAGTTTCATAATGAATGCTGTTGTCTCTTCACTCTCAGAGAGAACCTAAACAGCATCATTATGTCGGGGTCAAGGAACTGTGTTTCTAACTCTGACTGATCAGACCAACATGAGCTTGAAAGGCCCTATCACAGACTGGACACAAATAGCTCGCATGAACATTTGGAGTAGAGGTATCTCTAAATTTGTGCATTTCACATTTCTTTTGAGTTAATACAATTCTGCTTTGCTCATAGAATATAGCACCTTTTTTGAGTCAGACATGTCATTCTGGGAAGTCCTTTGCCAGTGTCTACCATTTTACATTCCAAAATCCTTCAGAAAGAGCTTGAGTGTCCTCTCACCTCTATAGATTTAATTCTTCATAAAATAGTCTTTTAAGCAAATGTACCTTTTCCATTCAAATAATTTTGGACAGTCAGTTGGAGTAGTGCTCTCTGAAGTTGAGTTTGAATGCTTTGCAGGTTAGCTCAAGAAAGGATATCAGTGTCTGGTACCTTATTTTGCCAGGTGATCTTCAGAATCTAAGACAAATAAAATGGAAGTGATCCAACTTCTCACCTCTATGTGAGTGCTACCTTGTGTAAATGCTCCATAAAATAGTCTTTTAAGCAAATGTACCTTTGTCATTCAAATAATATGGACAGTCAATTGGAGTAGTGCTCTCTGAAGTAAAATTTGAATTCTTTGCAGTTTAACTCAAGAAAGGACATCAGTATCTGGTATCTTATTTTGCCAGGTGATCCTCAGAATCTTCCTAAGACAAATCAAATAGAAGTGACTCAATTTTCTGGCATGGCACTGGTATCCTGTCCAGGTTTCACAGGCAGACAACTATTAGGTTAGCATAATCCCTCTGTGGGCCTGCAGTTTGGTAGGTAGCTTAATACCTCTTCCTTCCTACACTTTCCTTAGTCTCCCAAATACTAATCTAGCTCTAGAAATGCATGTGTCAATCTCATCATCTTGTGTACCTCCCTGAAATGTATAATGCCTTTGTTTTCCTTCTTAGGTTGTTTTTTCCTTCTTCTCTTTCTAGATCTGATGTTTCTTGTGCAGTAAGATAACTGTATAGATATGTATACATGTATTGTATTTGTCATATAATTTATCCTATCTAGCATGTATTAGATTACCTGTCATCTAGGGGTGGCGGGGGGGGGGGGAAGGAAGGGAAAAGCTTGGGGAAAAAAAGTTTTTGCAGAGGTCAATGTAGAAAAATCACTCATATGTTTTGTAAATAAAAAGCTTTTAATTAAAAAAAAATTAGTATTGGGATCAAGAAAAAAAAAAAAAGAAATGTATAATGCCACGGTAGGTGAATTGTATTGGCAGCATTCAAAATTTCTCCTTCTGCTGTAAGTGATGGTTCCATGTATAGCTGGTCTGATGCTGGCTGATGGAGAATTTGTATTTTCCTGATTTTAATTGGTAAGCCAAAATTAGTACAAGCATCTGAGTATTGATCTGTATTTGTTGCATTTCAGCTTCAGAGGCTGCATTGAGTGCTCAATCACCTAAAAACAAAGAATCATACACCAGTTCTCCCTTCAAGTCTTAGCTTCTTGCTTTTTTCAAGGTAAATAATCTGCTCTCAGTGCAGGAACTGACCTCAATGCCATTGTCACCCTCAAACACTGCTGAAAAAGATCATGCTAAAAAGCAAGGGAGCAAGCATACAGCCTTGCCTCACTCCATCAGTTATGGGGAAAGTGCAAAAGCATTGCCCATTATCCAGAACCTTTGCAAGCATGCTGTCATGGTCTTGACATACACTTTATGTAACACTAATGATTTACCATCAGTATGAATGACTTTGGATTATTCAGCACTAGTGATATTAAATTTGCACAAAATCCAAATTATTATAATCCAAAGGGAAACTTGTTCTTTTTAAAGGAAGCATCCATTTGTCTCAGAAGACAGTTTTTATAGTTCCCTTAATCTTTCTTTTTCCTCTAGGCTAAACATTTCCATTTCCTTCAATTGAGGCCTCTTTGTCTGTCATTAATGCTAAAAATGACATCATCAATTCAACCCAAGATTCTTATCAACTTATCTTGACCAACAAATTCTTTATTATTCAAATTTTGATCCATCTACTTCATCAATTCCCATGACTTCTAAAAGAATAAATTATCAACAACTAAAATAAGAATTTGTTAAATGTTCTGATTTAGCTGAGAGAAAGATTGAGGCAATGTCTAAGATTGCTGAAATTTTTTAATCTAATGACCTTTGATTTCTGATATGTTTAGAAAATAACTCATCCTTCCTTCTGCCTAACAGGGTGATTGAAATAAAACAATACTAGATTCTTCTTTTTTTAAAACCATACCCAATATTTTCTGTCATATTTAAGGAGCTAAGTTGCAAAGTGAATTGAGAACTGGGCATAAGGTCAGGAAGACTTTATTTCAAACCCCACTTCGGACACTAGGTGTGTACCTTCAATAAGGCATTTAACTTCTATTTGCCTCAATTTCTTCAACAATAAAAATTATACTAATAATAGTAAATACCACCCCATGATTGTTTTGAAGATACAATAAGAAAATGTTTGTAAAAAAATATTTTGTAAGCCATAAATGAACTACATAAATAAATGCTAACTATGTTTATTATATATCAAACTTTATTTTTACATATGTATACACACACACACACATATCTTCTTGGGATATAACTACTCCACCACCACTTTCAAATTTTGTTGAATTTTTTTAAACAAGATATTTTTTGTACTGCTATACTGCAATTATTCCCTCAATTTTCAATGACAAATATGAAGTTATATTTTATATTAATTCTTTAAGAATTGAATGTATCAGTTATTGTGACTGTGCAGAATGAAACATAGGAATTTCAGAAGAACATAGTTCTTCTTTTCCCACTTATTCTCTACTATGAATTACTAGACACTGCAACTATTATTACTCCTTTTGAATGCTGTTTCATTCCATCATATCTAATTTGTCAATTATATATTTGAGGGGGAAGCTTCTGGGAAGATGTGGAAGTAGGTCAGAAAATTCCAAGCTCTCTAGTTTTCCCCAACAAAGAAAACAAAATTGCACATCAGAGCAAAAAAGACAATTGAAAAACAAATAAGACTTGGGACAGAACAAGGGTTCTCCTGGAGCAATCCTGGGCTTTAATAGAAGCCCAAGAAAGACCCCAGGACTGAGTATGAAGTAAAAGTACCTCCAGGCTAGCTCTGAAGAAACAGAAAGGAGGGAACCCCAGGGCTAACTAAATTCAGAGGAAGCTCAACAAGAACCACAGGAACTTTCACCTCCCAGACAGTGTGGGGAATTGGAGAGTTTGAGTCCAGGAAGAGTGAGGGAGCCTCTTCTGAAAAAGAATACCAGGCCCAGATGTGCAACTGAGATGGCCCCTAATGAGAAGGAACCAGCATAACCATGAATGCAGAGGCCTTCGGGCAGGGATCTGGTTGCAGGCACTTGTAAGAGGGTGGGCCTTTTAATTTGGGGTTCCAGATCAGAGCGGCAATACAAAGTAAAGCTAGAAGCACCATTGCCCCAAATCCAGGATTAGAGGAGTTTATACTAATGAGTTCTCATTTTAAAAAATGAAAAAGGCAAAAAGATCCCAAGCAAACAGTATGGAAATAGGGAAAACAAGGGTTCATCCTCAGAGGAGAACATTGAAGAAAAAAAAAGCCTCTCCTATCCCAAAGAGTAACATTAAATGACTACCTGCCCCAAAAAAATTTCTAGAAGAACTCAAAAAACACTTTAAAAACCAAATGAAAGAAACTAAGGAAAAACTAAAATAATAACAATAATAATAACCATCTAAGAAAAACAAGAAGATTATGAAAAAAATGACAAGCAACTAGAAAAGAAGATGCAGTCTTAAAGGAAAAAAATAATTCTTTGAAAATTGGAATTGTGCAAGAGGAAGCCAGTGAAGCTATAAGAGACCAAGAAATAATTATTTATATATAAAGACTGAAAAAAATAAAAAAGAATGTGAAACATAAGAAAAACAACACATTTAGAAAACTGATTAAGACGAAAAAATATAAGAATAATTGGACTACCTGAAAACTGTGAACAAAAAAAAAAAAGAATCTTGACATAGTAATAGAAGAAATAAAGAAAATTGTCCTAAAATGATAGAACAAGAAGGGAAAGTAGAAATAGAAAAAATCTACCAATCGTACAAGAAAAACACATAGGAACATAACTGCTAAATTGTGAAACCCCTAGATCAAAGAGAAATTTTTACAAGAAACAAAGAAAAAATCAAATATGCTGGAATTACAATTGGAATTGTACAGGATTTATCAATAGCTATAATAAAAGACCACAAGTCCTGGAATATTATATATTGACAATCAGAAAAACTAGGCCTTTGGCCAAAAATATCATATCCAGAAAAACTAAGCATAATATTGACCATGGTGGAGAAAAGGACATTCAATGAACTTACAAATTTATTTGTGGATTTTGTCTCAACAGAAGCTGAACATAATAGAAAATGTAACATAAGAACTAACATCAAAGACTGATTTCAAGGAACTCATTAAGGACAAACTATATTTTATATGTGGAAATATAAACCATATGGCTGACATACAATGTAGCTTTATCTTTTGATGTAATCTTTGACTTTGAGATAAATGATTATTTGCCCTTTTTTCTAATAAATTCTACTCCTATTTTTGTTATTGTGTTTGTATATCTTTTATTTCTTTTCCCTACTAACTCTTCAATTTTAGTTCTACTCCTTAACTTACCTTGCTATTACTTAATCTCCCCCTCATCCTATATCCCTCTCTTCTCTTATCTTTCCATCTCTATTCCCATTAATCTACCTACTTGATCTCACTTCCATTAATCTAAAAAACTCTATACTCCACCCCTTATCCTATTCCCTCCTCTTCCTGAAAGGTGATAGATTTTTTTTTTTTAACATTTATGTCATCTTTATTGTTAAAGGGAAGTTTATTGTATTTCAAGGGGTATAGGAATTGAAAAATTAAAATCTATGGACCCCAATGGATCTTGTTAAATTCTAGGAACAAAACAAAACAAGGATATGAAAACCATTCCCTTCCCATAAGGTTTTCATTAACTGTTGAAACAGAATTAATTGATTGTTAAAAGTCATAGCCAGGCAGACCCTTTGAGGATAAGAGTTCAGAAACTTCAGCTTGCTGGGTGGAAGTCTAGTGTCCAGTTGGTGAGCAGGAAGCCCCTTCATCTTGAGGTAGGTGATGCTTAGTCTCTTGCAGGGGAAGGTCAGGGATCCTGGTGGTGGGTGGAGAACTCCTGCCTGTAGAATATTCATTGAGAGGAATAGCAGCAAGCACAAAGATGAGAGTCCACTGGACAGAGAGTCAGGGGACCAGGTCTTATTCCTGGAAGTGGGGGGCCAGGGGAAAAGATGGGTGTGACAGGGGCTGTGAAAGGAATTGAGTTGAATTTATAAATAAGAGAACTCTGGAGAACATTGTAAAAGGCCAGAGTGCCAGGGGAATATTCGAGGTGCACTCCAACTCGAGGAAGATGGCCTTTGATGCGATGGTTCAGTGGCCCAGGATAGGTCTGTAGGTAGTAATCTCCTTCCCTCTTGTCACATCGCAGCAAGAAAATAAATTCACAAGAGTCCACATCCCTGGCCCTTTTCCTCCTTAAGTAGGGGGTGTAGATCCCCAGGACCCACTGAGGTAGTTGACTGACATCCACCTCCCAGTACTGGCTTCCTGAACTAAAGGCTTGCTTAGCAAGCACAGCATGGAAAGTGGAGTCCTCACTCTCTACCTGCCAGTCTTCTGTAGCCCTGGCACCTTTGAGATCCTCAAAGACCTGCACACAGGAATTAGCTGAAGTGGGATCCATTGTGAGGTCCACTGTGAATCCCTTGAGCATCTCTATCATGCCAGGGATGGGATATTCTCCCACTTCTGGGCTGACAGCCTTGGCCCTTTGGGACCACACAGCCTCAGTCCTCTGCAGCAGCCGCTTGGACTCATGGAGAAGATCCAGATTGGCTTGGCCACCTGCTTCCTGAAGCTCTAGCCTGAGGTCCTGTAGGTTTTTCAGATGCTGGGACAGTCTGTCCTGGCTGGCCTTCTGCTCTTGCTTTACCTTTTCAAGATGCCGGGATTCTTCTTCTATCAGCCAGAGGTGCAGTCTGTAGAACTCTCCTCTGATCATCCAGTGCCAGTCAACAGCAGCTCTCTCCTCCCCACCAAGGAGTTCCTCATCTTCCTGCAAATGTTTCCCCAAGTGACTGCGAATGTGCTGGAGCTTCCTCCTGTAATTGTGAGCAGCCTCTTCTACAGGGGAGAGCTTGTGAGCTGCATGCTCTGGACTTTCACAGCATGTCACACAGAGGGCCGTCTGGTCATCTTCACAAAATACCTTGAAGAGTTTCTTGTGACTGACACAAAAGCTCTGTGCTTCAGTGCTCTGCAAAAGCTTGATGCTGAGCTCTTTGACCACCTCAGTCAACTCTGCTAGGCGCCAGGTCACTGGGGGGATCTCCCTGTCCTGGCAAACTCGCCTGCATTCAGGACAGGAGAAACCTGGGGCTCCAGCTGTCCAGCCCCAGGAGAGACAAGCTCTGCAAAAGCTGTGCCCACACTGGATGGTGACCGGCTCAGATAAGTAGCTCCTGCAAATGCTACAGGTGATCTCACTCTGCAGTTCTTTCAGAAGTTCTGCAGTAGCAGCCATTTCTTTCTGCCTTTGTCTCTCTGTCGGTCTGCCTCTGGCCTGCCTCTGGCCTGCCTCTGGCCTGCCTCTGGTCTGCCTCTGGCCTGCCTCTGGCCTGCCTCTGGTCTGCCTCTGGCCTGCCTCTGGTCTGCCTCTGGTCTGCCTCTGGTCTGCCTCTGGTCTGCCTCTGGTCTGCCTCTGGTCTGCACCAGCCAGATGAAGATACTTCCCTTCGACTGCAGGGAGTGCCACTGAGCAGAGGGATGCTCTCCTTTTATAGCAGGTAGCAACCTGTTAACTCTTCCTAATGGGGGCAGCCTTGAGGGCCCTGAGTTCTCTCCTTTTAGAGCAGGTAGCC
>JAJPUD010004087.1:150620-180751 GCA_023553655.1 Myrmecobius fasciatus
CCCAATTGGAGGTGCGAATTCTTCTGGCCTGCCATCTTGCACACCAACCTGTTAACTCTTCCTAATGAGGGCAGCCTTGAGGGACCTGAGTTCTCTCCTTTTAGAGCAGGTAGCCCCACCCCTTTGGCCCTCCCAATTGGAGGTGCGAATTCTTCTGGCCTGCCATCCTGCACACCAACCTGTTAACTCTTCCTAATGAGGGCAGCCAAAGGTGATAGATTTAAGGTATATATAAGACATTTATTTGAATAGTCCATGTATTAGAATGTATTTATATACATTAAATGAGTTTATTTGCTTGAATATATATATGTATATATACATACATGTATATATATACATATATGTGTGTGTGATATATATCTATATCTGATATATATATATATCTATATCTGATATATATATATGTGTGTGTGTGTGTGTGTATACACATAAGAGAGAGAGAGAGATTTGTTATAGAGAATCTGTATTTCTTTTCTCTTGTTTTCCCAATAGAATAGAGTAGGTTGAAGGAAGAGAATTTTATTTCTGTGAATTTTTTTAACTACAATTTTAAAAGTAGGGTGCTCTAGATGTGAAATACTACAAATACTTTTATATGAGGTCACTGTATTTTTAGTTTGGCTGCTTTACTTTTATAAGAGAATACTAATGAAGGGAGGGTAACATAGAAATGTCTATAGTATGAAAGCAAACAAATCAATGCAACTTTTAGAAGAGAAGAGAGAAGAGGAAAAACAAGACAAAAAGGGGAAGGAGAAAGGAAAGAAACTTTCTGTTCTTGAGACAGCTAGAATAGCTCTCATTGGTAGAAAGTTTTTCTTCACATTGGACCTAAATCTGCCCTTATGTTAAATTCACATATTGCTCCAAATTCTGCTCCCTGGAATTAAGCATATGTCTCTTTAGTATTGTATTCTTTCAGATAACTGCAACAGACACTAGGTGTTTGTTGGATTTGATAAGTTAACATTAGAGCTTTTGCCTTAAGATTTAAGAGGATTTTCTCTGAATTGGATTGGATTTTGAAAAAGAAAAATTAAGTGCCTAATATGTGCAGAGCACTATGATAGGGGAAATAAAAACAACAACAAAAATTAAATTGCCTCTATGTTCAAGGAGCTTACAATAGAAATAGTGAAGCTTAAGAAGGACAGAAAAAGTGCTGTGCTAACAGATAAGCATATTAGGAAAGAATAGCAGCAAAAAAATTGCCTAATTTATCTGTTTGGGTTTTTTTGCTAATATCCATTTTCAATCAGTTCATTGTTCAATGGGAGATAAGCAGCCTCAAGCACGAGACAATTTCAGTACTAGTCTAAGAATGTTTACAACCTATAGCCATTGAATTCCTGCCTATAACTTTGTGCTGCCAAGAAAGCATATAGACATATTCCTCACTGTTTCAGGTGACCTTCCCTCGAAAAAGCTATAAGGTAGTTTTCAGACACACACACACACACACACACACGCACACATACACACACAAAATTGACAAAACTTAGAAAGGAAGACTATGCCCTAATGATTGTGAAGAAGTAAAAAAAAAAAAAAAAAAAAAAAGCTGAAAGAACTTTGTCCTGGCAGAAGGATATACATGGGTTCATAGATAGTCTTACCAAACTTCTCTTTTTAAAGAAGTAAACCAAATCATTATTGTACAATCTACTCTCCTTTACTTGCTTGATGTGGGCAGCAATAAAGTTTTTGAAGATATACTACCAAGCCTCATTTTCTCCATTACTCTGTGACCCTGTCCCTCTACAGGATATGATAGCTTAATATGCTAAAGCTTCTAAACAAAGGGAGCTTATACTTTTGACAGAATTATAGTTGCATTAGAATTGATCAGCTTTTTATGGAATCATATACATGTAGTAATTGATTTGTTAAAGTAACAAAAAACCAGAGGCAAAGAAAAAAAAATATTTTAAGCTATAAAGTCATAACCATTACAAATAATCACCCATAACCACATAGTATGTAGAAAAGTTTCCTAAAAATATTAATTTTAGCAAGTAACACTTCAACTCTAGTCATCTATTTTCAAAGATAAAAATAACCCAACACAGATATAATGCTCCCATACTTTTGACCTTGTTACTGTAGAAGTGTTCACACAATCATAGGACTGGAAAGGAGCCAGAATTGCTATCTACTTCATTGCATGCCATAGGCAGGCACGCAGGAGAGTTGCACAGCCCTCTTAGCAATCCATTTTAGTATTAACAACTTGCTCTATAAAGAAGATTGCTAGAGAGAATATCCTTCTCTGAATGTGTGAAAGAAGGTCCCTTATTTTCCTAGGGTAAAATATCAAAACTATGAGCTTTCCTTACTTTAAGATAAAATATTAAATATAATTTAACATGTTATTTCTTTAATAAAAATATAAAGAAAAATAAAGAAACTTTGTATTTTAAAAGTGTCTTTCTGTTCACATAAAAGGCATCCAATTTTATTAGTACTGAAAGCATGACCTGCAGAGTTAGCCGTGAGAGATGCTGACTTGAGATGAATTAATAGGAATAGCCAATGACAACTTTTTCAATCTAATAAACAGTTCAACAAATAGGTCATGAAACAGTTTTGAAGACGAGAGTTCAACCATGAGCCAAATTTCCGTAAGAGACCCTAGCCAATCATCAAAGGAAATGGATTTCTGAAAAAAATGAATTCTAAATTATCCAGGCTAGAACAGGAAGGCTTAACTATATTCTGAAGCTCTTTTTGCTCAGGCAAAATTTTCAGTACCTTCCGGGGATTATGATAGGAAAGGGTTGTATGAGCAGTAGCAAACATCTTCCAAAGGGAAGTATGAAATTGTTGAAGCAATTTGGCAGCCCAAAATGCCAGCTTAACAAAGTCAAGAACAAGTCATTTCAGAAAAGTGAATTATGGGAAAGAAGGAAGGGAGGAAGGAAGGAAGGGAGGGAGGCAGGGAGGGAGGGAGGAAGGAAGGAAGGGAGGGAGGAAGAAAGGAAGGAAGGAGGGAAGGAAGGAGGAAGGAAGGAAGGAAGGAAGGAAAGAGGGAGAGAGGGAGGGAGGAAGGGAAACAGGAAGGGAGGGAGGAAGGGAGGGAGGGAGGGAGGGAGGAAGGGAGAAAGGAAGGAAGAGAGAGAGGAAGAGAGGAAGAGAGGGAGAGAGGAAGAGAGAGAGAGGGAGAGAGGAAGAGAGAGAGGGAGAGAGGGAGAGAGGGAGAGGGGGAGAGGGAGAGAGGGAGAGAGGGAAAGAGGGAGGGGAAGGAAAGAAGGAAGAATGGAAGGAAGGGAGAGAGCAAGAAAACTTAATGAACATCCTCTAGAAAAAAGGATGTTTAAGGACAATGGCAGGGTCCATTCCACTTTCCTTGCTCTTTATTCCTTCTCGTGAAGGGATAATTTTATCATGGCAACTTTTCACTTTTTTGCATTTGGAGCAAGAATTAACCCTTTCCTGTAAATGCTGATGTCAAACATTTAAACTGCAAAACACAGTGGTGATGACTGAAAGAGCAAACTATTGGAGTGAAATAACTACATTATCTGGGGCCTAAGATGAAGCTTATCTAGCCATGCTAAAGGCAGTAACAGCCCCCAAACCAAAAGACAATATTAAGAACTAAACAAATGCAGCTTCAGTGGGTTTTTGGTAGTTATTGATGTGCATTCAGTTGCCCAGACAATTCAATGAGACACAAAAGACCAGGATTTCTCTTTCTGTTATAACAGGTGGATGCAGACTTACTGAGCCCAGAGAACTAATAAGAGAAATATTTCCACAAGATCTATGATGATATTTGATTGCTTGGTATCACTGGAAGAGAGAAATTGCTTGAGACAAGCCAGTTATAATTGCAGTTCAAATTCCTAATGCTTTTTACTTCTCTCTGCCCCAAGCTAGGAAAGTTGGACCAGGCTTTTTCACGAATCCTCAGCATTATCCACAATAAGATTCTCCAAGAAGATGAGAGCATTGTCTATTCAGCTTTGACTTCTATCATAAAAATTTTGCTATCATGAAAAATCTGCTGGTCATATGGATGGGTAAAGGAACTTAAATAATAAACTTCCATGTTTATATAGCATTTTAAGTCTTATAAGGTCCTTTACAACAATTGTTTGAGAACTAGCACAGGTAATAAAAGTAACCCATTCTTAGACATTATTTCCATGCATTGAATATTACTTGTACATATAAACTATATCTATATAATATGTATATTACATATAATACATGTATGTAATATAATGTATACACATTATATTACTCTGTATGTAAGTGCTCAGGGTATTGTGATCACTCATGTATGCAACAGATAAGGAAAGGGAGGTTCCAAGAAGTGCTTTATCTATACTCACATAGTGAAGATACATCTGAAATAAGATCAAAATGCAGTCTTGCTTATGCTAAGTCCCACACTATCTATGCCACTATGCTATCAAGTATCATTATCTACACTTTATTGATGGAGAAACTGAGGCTTTGAGAGGTGAAATTATTAAATTAGAGTCCTTATTCAAATGTGATGAATGCATTGGAACTGGATTTCAACTCATACTTTCTGACTCCAAATCAAGCATTGAAGAAAGTGGAAAGCTGATTGTAGTGACTCATAGGAATCATCTTAGAGTTTTCTTTTGAAACCATTCAACTCCCTTCAGCTCATTTTTCAAGCCATGTTATGCTTTTCTTCTCCTTCCTCCCCCAACTGAGCAGTCTATCTGTGCATACAAATATTAATGCATATCCCATCATGTAATTTAGAACCTTCCCTGATGCCTGAAACCAGATGGGGTCTTTAGTAGGTAAATTGCAATGTCCCCATGTGGCAGAGGTAAACAGGTCTGGGATGAGGTAAGAAACCAATTTTCTTTATAAAGGAAGCAATCATTTTTTTGTCTACAGCTGGCCATTTTCAGAGCTGTGTCTGAGGGTGGGATTAGTGACTATGAATCTATGTGCTTTTGTGTCCCCAGAGCCAGTTTTATGAAAGGAGAAAATATGCAAATTTGCAAGCTAACAAATTTTGGCAGAGGCAGTGATTTTCTCATTATACCTATATCATCTGTAAATGGAAGCCTTGGCTTTGATATATCACATTTTTGTTCATTCAATAATATGTAGGCTTGTTACAAAGAGGCTATGTGAAAGGTCTGTGAGCTAGCTTAGCACAGAAATAACTAGTTCATTGAACTATATTTATTAAGAAGCAATTACCTGAGCTAATAGGAAAGGCATATGTTTGGGTGAAGATCAACTACACAGCAGCTAACAAGATGAAGAGACTTAATGAATAATATAAAGTGAATGAAAAACATTATATCTGAGCTACTCAGCTTGAATTGGCTACCTTCTCGTCTGAGCACAATTCAGAATGCCCAGATCAATCCACAAAGTTCAATATGTCCTAGACTCTGCTAATAATCTTAGATACCTTTTCAACTTTACTCCTCTTCCACATACAAAGTGAATCTTTGAAATTCTCAAAATCTACCAATAAAAAATTGCATGAGATGTCAAGATTTTAAAGTGCTATTTCCTCCTTTTATGTAGTACTAACAATATTAAAATAAGTAGAAGAAATGATGACACAAATAAAAAAGATGACATTCCAGACAAATTAATTAGGCAATGAAATTGAATGATATTCTCAAGGTGTTTGTTGTTCAACTACCTACCTCTACAGGTTCCAGAGTTCCTATTGAGGGGATCTTTAAGGTCAAAACTATTTTTGTAATAATGACATGCTATTTGTCTATAAAAATATCTTCTCTTATCCAACCACATATTTTCATGAAGCTAGATGACATTCATATATTTTAGCCTAAATAATATGTCACAAGATTGAATCCAGAAGCAGATATAAGAATCCAGTTGTCATTTAAATCAGAAATTAAAAAGATTTACAAAAATATGTAAAAATTCCACTTTTCTTACTATTTGTTTTGGGAAAATGTTATTTTTTTTTTAATAAAATGCTTAGATTACTATAATGACTTTTTAATCTTTTGAAATGAATAAATATTTTAAAAATTTATCTGTTTTAATTTGTAACACAACAAATATTACTGAGTATAATCCAAATCCAAATGCTCTGAATGGCATTCAAAGGCCTTCATGATCTGGCCCCATTCTCCCTTTCTAATGATCTTATTCCTTACCCTTCCATACATATTCTGACCCAATGACAGAGGTCTCCTGGTTGTTCCACCAATAAGACATCTTGTCTCTTGACTCTGGGCATTTTCTCTGGCTAACTTCCATGCCTTCTTCACTCCACCTACTAACGTTACCGGTTTCCATTAAGTTCTAACCAATATCCTATCTTCCACAGAAAGCCTTCCCTAACCCTTCTTAAGTCTATTGTTTTTCCATTATTGATTATTCTATGTATTTGATATATGGCTTACTTTGCATATATTTGTTTGCATTTTGTGTCCTGCATTAGATTATAAGCCCCTATTTTTGCATTCCCAGCACTTAGCACATTGCCTGGAACATACTTAGAACTTATTAAATGTCTCTTCCTTGAGTTGAGATAATGAAGTATCCAAATGAAGATGCTCTGAAACTAGGGAAGAAAAGCTTAGCATGTTCACACAAGAGTCAAGTTCCCGCCCTTTTCTAGATCACCACCACCACTGACCAACTTTGTTACCCAGATACTCAGCTTTCATAAGACACAAGGCTATCATGTTAGAATACTGAGTTTGAAATGAGAAAAATCTATGCTCTGGTGCTTGCTTTGACACTTTAGTAATTCAGGCTTCAGAATGTTTCTTTATAAAACATGGAGGGTGGGTTAAATTATCTCTTTAACTTTTTGTTACTCTCAGATTCTTTTTTTTTTAATTTTTTTTTTTTTTACTCCCAGATTCTTAATACTGGAACTTTGTTCACCTAGTCATATTTGTGTCTTTTCATGGTAACTGGAAAATCATCGCTAGTTGACTCTTTCCTTGTTTGATCTTATTTTTGTTATTGTTTAGTAATTTTCAGTCCTGAATGATTCTTCATGATCCCTTTTGGAGTTTTCTTGGTGAAGATACTAGAGTGGGTTGCCATTTCCTTCTCCAGCTCATTTTACAGATGAGGAAACTGAGGCAAACAGGAGTAAGTGACTTGCCCAGGGTCACATAGCTATCAAGTTTCTGAAATTAGATTTGAACGTGGTCTTCCCTGACTCCAAGCTTTGCACTATATCTATTGCATTGCCTAGCTCTTCCTTGATCTGGTACACACATTGTTTAAATTAAATGATGGAGGAACATTTGGAGCAGCAGTACCTCAGAAAGAGCTGTGGGTTTTGAGAGATTACAAGCACAACATGAGTCAATATTTTGATATGGAAGTTTAAAATGTCAATATCATCCTAGGTCTATTAAGAGATAGTCTCCATAAAAAGGAAGATGATAACCCCCACTATACTATGCAAGAAGGCATCCAGAAGAGTAGAAAGGAGGATGAACAATCTCCACATCGTGCCATCTGGAGAGCAATTAGGGTTACATGAGAATGTACAACCTGAAGAAGATATCATTTCAGCCATTTTCCAGTATTTGAAGAGCTGTCACATGGAAGAAGAATTAGATTTGTTCCCACCAACCTCCTTATGCAGAATTAGTAATGACAGATGAAGTTGCAGCAAGGAAGGTTAATCCCAATAGAAAGGAAAATGTCCTACCAATTCAAGTTGCCCAAGATAGAATAGGTTGCCTTTGAAGGTAGAATTCACCTTTAAATAAAGATTATTTGCCTATTATTTCTGGCAGATGGTATAGAGAGGATCATGGTTCAAATACAGGTTGGACTTTATGGCTTTTAAGGTATCTTTGATTTCTGAGATTCTATGTTTCTATGTGTGTTTAACCCTGTTATAAAATATGTCAATTCTTAACATTGATCTTCTTTGGCCTCTTTAAGTGTGTGTGCGCGTGTGTGCGTTCGCCCGCGTGTGTGTGTGTGTGTGTGAATAGTAGATAAAGTACATTTTTTGTCCTTCCAAGTGGACAAAAGGTTAAATGGAAATAAGAGAGGTATGGAACTTGGTCCAAAATACTTAGCTTCTCAGGGACTTAGTTTCTTAATTTGTAAAACATAGACTGTTAGATTAGATAAAACTGAAAGTCACTGTAGTCACTGTCAGCTCTAAAATTCTGTTATACATTTCAAGGGTCCTCATATGAAAAAGTGAGAAGCCTTATACTGTTCTATAATGTTGCTTCAGAAAGGAAAAATAAGAGTAGATTTTGGAAGTTAGATCTCAACCACATGAAGCTGTAATTGTTGACTTCTAGAATTATCCTTAGCTCCAAAAATCTATTAATGATTTATGACTGGACTCAGTTTCTTCAATAGTATTTATGTGATAGTGACATAAAAGCTTCTCCTATTGAGAAGCACCTTTCACTCTGGTACACTCTTATGTTCACCAAGGGGTTGACCTCCCTGGGTTTCACTTGAATGAATGATGATCTTCTATAAATGTGGAAACACTTGTTCTTTTATTTTTGGCTTTTTAGATCTTAGTCTTCTGTAAGAGAGTTCTTCTGGCAGTATTCAGTGAATTTGATCATTTGAAGGTCAAAATTCTGTACAGGCAAAGTCCATCAAATAAAAAAAAATGGCAATTCTTAGAATCATGAAGCATTAGGTGTAATGTTGCAACATTTTTTCTCTCTACACCTATGATTTCATCAGTGTAGGAAACTCCTGTTGTGGAACTCCCTCCACTGATGCAAGCAGACAATTCACTTGTAAATTATACTATTAAGAAGTTATCTGTAGTACTAAGGTATTAAGTGATTTTTCATGGTCACACAAGTAGGACAAATAAATTGAATGTCAACCCATGTCTTTCTGAATCAAGGCTGCCCTTTTAGTGACAATGTTCCTCCCAACAAATACATTTTAGCCAAAGTAGTTATGTTAATACTGATTTTCTCTTGCTGAAAGCTTCATTAAGAACAATATCCCAACAGAACATAAGTTCTGTTGTTCCTACACAATCATGTAACACATTTTCTCATACTTCTCCTTACATATCATGTATCATTCATTGTATATCAATATGTTTTATATATACACACACAATGATATATATTATATATACATACATATGTATATACATACATGTATATATATGCACATACATATATACACACAATGATAATGTATAGTATCACTATATTATCATATTTTCCATCTACTCCTACCCCTCAATTAGATTGTAAGCTCAAAAAATGTAAGACTTTATTTTTATTTTGAATTTTTTAAAAAAATAGCTTTTTTTTTAAAAACTCAAGATAGTAGATATAGGGCAATGCAATCGTTTTCTGAAAAAAAGGGAGGTGCTTTTAGTGAGCTGCTTTTGGACAAAGTGAAAGAAGATATTCTTTGCCTTAATTTCTACCTAGCTTTAATTACTGAAAGTATATGGCCTCAGTCAAACTGAGACATGTTGAAGACCTCAGCTTAAAAAGGCCAAGGGTCACCCACTTCAACCAGAGTTATCTCAATCACCTTGATTTTTATCTTTCCACTGAAGCCAGATGGCTCTGGAGGGGAAATCGTGGATTACTTCCCTGATGTTATGGTCCTCTTCAAGAACAAAGGACAAAAAACAATATGTGAACAATATAATTGCATCTAATGATGTCCTAGATGACATTAAGATAGGTATAGCATCCAGAATAAGGAAGTTCATCATTCCACTATATTCTGACATCCAAAAGATTGGATTTAGTTCTGGTACCATGTTTCAGGGAAAACAGAAACAAACTACAATGAATAGAAATAATAAAAACCAAGATGGTGAAAGAGAAAAAAATCTCATGCAAAAATTGAATGAAGGTCAAGGAAATGCTTAACCTGGAGAAGACTTGAGGGAGCTCTAATAGCTGTTTCCAAGTTTCTAACCTGTGAAGGAAGAACTAGACAGGTTACACTAGCTTCCAAAGAGCAGAAGTAGGAGCAATGGGTAGAAGATGAAAAGAGGCAAATCTGTACTAAATGCCAGCAAAAGCTTCTCTACAATTAGTAGAATGAGTATCTCAGGAGGCAATGGTAAGAGTGAGGTATGATAAAAAACCAAGAGCTCCACAAGAAAAAAATAATGGAAACTTTTAGGTTTTTTGTTTGTTTGTTTGTTGCTGTTGTGTTTAATAGATTTCTTGTGGTGAATTTGTGGTAAAATGTGGACAAGATTTGCACACAATGACTAGGTGTGGATGGGTTGAAGTCCACCTTGTTGTAGGGGACATCCAAACCAAAGGGAAGGCAGACACATTTGAATCTTTAAGTATATATGGAATCTAACATTATGTAAACAGTAAGAACATAATTAATGATTCAGAAATGATTATCTCAATGTTACAGATGAGGAGATTGAGGTTCAGAGTTAAGTAACTGCCTATGATAGCACAGAAAGTGTTTCTCTGAATTTTACATGTTATCCAGTGGCAAGACAATAGATGACTAATAAATTTTTATGAAATTAAATTATATAATCAGTTTTTAAAGCATTCAATGTTTAAATTTATTCTTAGCTGAACATAATGATGGATTTTGTAGCACTTGTGCAGGTATGTCTGGTTTAGTATGAGGCACACACATAGTATTTTTAGCCATTTAATTTCTCTCATTTCTGTGATGTGGGTTTTCACTTATTTATTTCACTACTGGAGAAGATGTCATGTTGGTCTCTCAGCAGTTTTAACTTACTAAAATGCCACAGCTTGCCAATTGGCATAATCTCAGCCATATGCTAGCTTTGTCTCAAGCATTACAAGGCAGATGAAAATGGCCTCACTTGCCCACTCCAGCACAAACTAGTCTCCTATTCCTTGCTAAAGTAATGTAGATGAAAGTGGAAATTTAATTTTCCACATCAATATAACCAGAGAGAATGCTAAGCACAGAAACATTTAGTGCTAAAAGATATTATACAAGTCACTCTAATAAAAGTTTATCTTCACATATCAGCCACACCAATGTCCCAAATATCTCATTTCCTTTGCTGGGCCATAACTATGAAACAAGACAACATATATAAGGTGCTTTATAAACTTTAAAGCACTATATAAATATTAGTTGTTAAGAAAAAAATAGGGGGGTGGAGCCAAGATGGCGAACTGCAGACAGCGTTCTCTGTGAGCTCCTGAGACCTTCCCTCAGACCCAGACAAATTGAGCCTCTGAACTGGTTTTGGAGTGAGGGCACCACCAAACACTTGGACTACAACGCACTTCTATCAAATATCTACTTTGAAAGAACTTCTGAGGTCAGTTTTAGACGGGCAGGGGATCGAGCAGCTCCCAGCGCTCAGACGCCAGTGGGCAGCTGGGGTGCAAGTCTGGGGCTGGGAAGGACCAGAAGATTTTAGGCTGCCAGGAAGTCCCTGGGAGACGCTTGGGCCACTTTGCTCTGCTTGCGGGCAGGTGCTTTGGCAGGTCTACCTTTGATAAAGGGTGGATTGAGAGCACCTGAAAGTGTGGTCCTAGTGCACATCTAGCCAGATCAGCCGAGGACCCGAAGTCAACTCGGCAAATTGCCCCAGGGCAAATTGAAATCACTGCTGCTGCTGCTGCTGCTGCTGCAGAATTCCCTGCTGGTGACTGATACCTCAGCTAAACATCATGAGCAAGAAGAAGAGAGCTCTCACCATAGACAGCTTTTACAGAGAGAAACTAGAGAAGTCCCCAGATCCTGAGATTCTGAAAACAATCCTAGATAAAGCCACAAAGGTGGACTTAAGCTGGTCTCCCTTTCAGAAGGCTTACCTGGAAGATTGCATAAAGAATCTCAAAAGAGAGCTAGAAGAAGATTGGGGAAATAAATTGAGAGCAGTGCAAGAAGGAAACATCACCCTGCAACAGAGATGTGAAAAACTGGAAAATAAGTCTGGTGAAATGGAAAAAGACAAAAATTCACTGAAAAACAAAATTAGTGAATTGGAAAAAAACAAGAATTCACTGAAAAACAAAATTAGTGAATTGGAAAAAGACAACAATTCACTGAAAAACAAAATTGGTGAATTGGAAAAAGTCACCAAATCACAAGAAAATAAAAATAGTGAATTGGTAAAAGACAATAATTCACTGAAAAACAAAATTGGTGAATTGGAAAAAGTCACCAACTCACTAGAAAATAAAAATAGTGAATTGGAAAAAGATAACATTCACTGAAAAACAAAATTAGTGAATTGGAAAAAGACAAAAATTCACTGAAAAATAAAATTGGCAAAATGGAAAAAGAATGCAATGAACCAAAAAATTCAATTGGCCAGTTACAAAAGGAGCTAAAAAAGATAACTGAAGGAAATAATACCTTAAAAATTAAAATTGAACAAATTGAAATGAATGACTCAATAAGACTTCAAGAATCAGTCAAACAAAAACAAAAAAATGAAAAAATAGAAGAAAATATGAAATATCTCCTAGGAAAAACAACTGACTTGGAAAACAGATCCAGAAGAGACAATCTAAGGATTATTGGACTCCCTGAAAGTCACGATGAAAAAAAGAACCTTGATGCTATCTTCCAGGAAATCATGAAAGAGAATTGCCCTGATGTTTTAGAATCAGAAGGCAAAGTTGGCATTGAAAAAATTCACCTATCACCTCCAGAAAGAGACCCCAAAATTAAAACCCCAAGGAATATCATGGCCAAATTTCAGACCAATCGCACCAAGGAAAAGATATTACAAGCTGCTAGAAAAAAACAGTTCAAATACTGAGGAAGTGTCATTAGAATTACACAGGATCTGTGAGCTTCCACATTGAAGAATAGAAGGGCCCGGAATCAGATATTCTGAAAGGTAAAAGAACTTGGATTACAGCCAAGAATAAGCTATCCAGCTAGAATGAGCATCATCTTCCAGGGAAGAAGATGGTCATTCAATGATACAGGAGAATTTCACCTATTTCTAATGAAAAGACCAGATCTGAACAAAAAATTTGACCTCCAAACACAGAACTCTAGAGAAGCGTAAAAAGGTAAAAAGGAAAGAACTCTCGAGAACTGTATCTCTACTAGGGGTATCCTTAAAGATTGGGGGTATAATTTGACTTTACTTTGATAATAATTGAAAAGAAATTAGAGGTGGAAGGTACATCATACTGTAAAAAAAATGGGGGGGAAGGGGAAAGGAGGTAAAATACAGTAAAAAAAAAAGGAGGTAAAATAAGGCAAAGTCTCATGAAGAGACATAGAAAATCTAATATAATTGAGGGAAAGAAGGGAGGGTGATGAGTATTGTGTAAATCTTACTCTCATTAGATTGGGCTCTAAAAGAGTATATCAGACACATTTGATTTCAGGGAAAAACTTGGCCCTCTGTATAGGGAAGTAGGAGGGAAAGGAGGAAAAGAAAGGGATAAATTAATAGAAGGATTAGGGGAAAGGTGTATAAAAGAGGGAGTTTCCTAAAGGGGGGAGGACTGTTAGAGGGAGGTGGTCATCAAAAACAAAATACTGGGGAGGGGGGGAAGGGAGTAAGGGGAAACGGAAGAGAAAAATATAATTTTGGGTAAATAGATGGCAGGAAATATAGATATAGTCATTTTAACTGTGAATGTGAATGGGATGAACTCTCCCATAAAACAGAAACGGATGGCAGACTGGATTAAAAGCCAGAATCCTACAATATGTTGTTTACAAGAAACACATTTAAAACATAGAGATACATACAGAGTGAAGGTAAAGGGCTGGAGCAGAATCTTCAATGCTTCAAGTGAACAAAAAAAGCAGGGGTAGCAATCCTTATCTCAGATCAAGTAAAAGCAAAAATAGATCTAATTAAAAGAGATAAGGAAGGAAACTATATTTTACTAAAGGGTCCATAGACAATGAAGCAGTATCAATACTAAACATATATGCACCAAGTGGTATAGCATCCAAATTCCTAGAGGAGAAACTAACAGAGATGCAAGGAGAAATAGACAGTAATACTATTCTAGTGGGGGATCTCAACCTTGCTCTCTCAGAATTAGATAAATCAAACCCCAAAATAAATAAGAAAGAAGTTAGGGAGATAAACAAAATGTTAGAAAAGTTAGGTATGACAGATCTCTGGAGGAAATTGAATGGTGATAGAAGGGAGCATACTTTTTTCTCAGGAGTTCATGGAACTTATACGAAAATTGATCATGTGTTATGGCATAAAAACCTCAAAATCAAATGCAGAAAAGCAGAAATAGTAAATGTATCCTTTTCAGATCATGATGCAATAAAACTCACATGTAATATAAGGCCAGGAGAAAATGGACCAAAAGTTAAGTGGAAATTAAGTAATCTAATCCTGAAGAATGAATGGGTGAAAGAGCAAATTATAGACACAATCAATAATTTCATCCAGGAGAACGACAATAATGAGACAACATACCAAATTTGTGGGATACAGCCAAAGCGGTTATAAGGGTAACTTTATATCTCTAGATGCTTATTTGCATAAAATAGAGAAAGAGAAGATCAATGAATTAGGGCTACAAGTAAAAAAACTAGAAAAAGAGCAAATTAAAAACCCCCAATTAAATACCAAATTGGAAATTCTGAAAATAAAAGGTAAGATTAATAAAATTGAAAACAAGAAAACTATTGAATTAATAAATAAAACTAAGAGTTGGTTTTATGAAAAAAAACCAACAAAATAGATAAGCCTTTAGTTAATTTCATCAGAAAAAGGAAAGAGGAAAATCAAATTGTTAGTCTCAAAAATGATAAGGGAGAACTTTCCTCCAATGAAGAGGAAATTAGAGTAATAATTAGGAGTTACTTTGCCCAACTTTATGCCAATAAATTTGATAATCTAAATGAAATAGAGGAATATCTACTAAAATATAGATTGCCCAGGTTAACAGAAGAGGAAATAAATTATTTAAATAGCCCCATTTTAGAAAAAGAAATAAAACAAGCTATTAATCAACTCCCTAAGAAAAAATCTCCAGGGCCAGATGGTTTTACATGTGAATTCTACCAAACATTCAAAGAACAATTAATTCCAATACTATACAAACTATTTGAAAAAATAGGGACAGAAGGTATACTACCAAATTCCTTCTATGATACAGATATGATGCTGATAGCTAAACCAGGTAGGGTGAAAACAGAGAAAGAAAACTATAGACCCATTTCCCTAATGAATATTGATGCAAAAATTTTAAATAAGATTTTAGCAACGAGATTACAGAAAGTTATCTCCAGGATAATACATCTTGACCAAGTAGGATTTATACCAGAAATGCAGGGCTGGTTCAATATCAGGAAAACTATCAGCATAATCAATTATATTAATAACCAAACTAACAAAAACCATATGATTATCTCCATAGATGCAGAAAAAGCCTTTGATAAAATCCAACACCCATTCCCATTAAAAACACTAGAGAGTATACAAATAAATGGGCTTTTCCTTAAAATGATTAGTAGCATCTACTTAAAACCATCAGCAAGCATCATATGTAATGGAGACAAACTAGAACCATTTCCAATAAGATCAGGAGTGAAACAAGGCTGCCCACTGTCACCATTACTATTTAATATTGTATTAGAAATGTTAGCTTTGGCAATAAGAGAAGAAAAAGAGATAAAAGGAATTAGAGTAGGTAATTAAGAAACCAAATTATCACTCTTTGCAGATGACATGATGGTATACTTAGAGAACCCTAGAGACTCAACTAAGAAACTACTAGAAACAATTCACTACTTTAGTAAAGTTGCAGGATTCAAAATAAATGAACATAAATCATCAGCATTTTTATATATTACCAACAAAGTTCAGCAGCAAGAGATAGAAAAAGAAATTCCATTCAGAATAACGGATGATAGCATAAAATATTTGGGAATCTATCTGCCAAGAAAATGTGAGAAACTATATGAACTAAACTACAAAACACTTTCCACACAAATAAAATCAGACCTAATCAGTTGGAAAAACATTGAGTGCTCATGGGTAGGCAGAGTGAACAGAATAAAAATGACAATACTGCCCAAACTAATCTACTTATTTAGTGCCATACCAATCAAACTCCCAAGAAATTATTTTACAGATCTAGAAAAAATAGTAGCAAAGTTCATTTAGAAGAACAAAAAGTCAAGGATTTCAAGGGAATTAATGAAAAAAAAAAAAAAAGACAGATGAAGGTGGCCTTGCTGTACCAGATATAAAACTATATTATAAAGCAGCGGTCTTCAAAACCATTTGGTACTGGCTGAGAAATAGAGCAGTCGATCAGTGGCATAGGATAGGATATCAGGACAAGCTAGGTAATAACATTAGCAATTTAGTGTTTGATAAACCCAAAGACCCCAGGTTTTGGGATAAGCACTCACTATTCGGCAAAAACTGCTGGGAAAATTGGAAACTAGTGTGGAAGAAATTAAGGCTGGACCCACACCTAACACAACACACCAAGATAAGATCTAAATGGGTTCATGATCTAGATATAAATAGTGATATTATAACCAAATTAGAGGAACATAGGATAGTTTACTTCTCAGGCCTGTGGAGATGGAATAAATTTATGTCCAAAGAAGATCTGGAACTCTTAATTGAACATCAGATAGATAATTTTGATTATATTAAGTTAAAAAGTTTCTGTACAAACAAAACTAATGCAGACAAGATTAGGAGGGAAGCATCAAATTGGGAAATCATCTTTACATTTAAGGGTTCTGATAAAGGTCTCATCTCTAAGATATATAGAGAATTGTCTCATATTTATAAGAATTCAAGCCATTCTCCAATTGATAAATGGTCAAAGGATATGAACAGACAATTTTCAGAGGATGAAATTAAAACTATTTATAATCATATGAAAAGGTGCTCCAAATCACTATTGATCAGAGAAATGCAAATTAAGACAACTCTGAGGTACCACTACACACCTGTCAGATTGGCTAAAATGACAGGAAAAGATAGCAATGAATGTTGGAGGGGATGTGGGAAGACTGGGACACTGATGCATTGTTGGTGGAGCTGTGAACGGATCCAACCATTCTGGAGAGCAATTTGGAGCTATGCTCAAAAAGTTATCAAACTGTGCATACCCTTTGACCCAGCAGCATTTCTATTGGGCTTATATCCCAAAGAAATCATAAAAGAAGGAAAGGGCCCCACATGTGCAAGAATGTTTGTGGCAGCTCTTTTTGTAGTTGCTAGAAACTGGAAACTGAATGGATGCCCATCAGTTGGAGAGTGGCTGAATAAATTATGGTATATGAATGTTATGGAATATTATTGCTCTGTAAGAAACGACCAGTAGGACGATTTCAGAGAGGCCTGGAGAGACTTACATGAACTGATTCTGAGTAAAACGAGCAGAACCAGGAAATCATTATACACAGCAACAATACTATATGAGGATCAGTTCTAAGGTACATGACTCTCTTCAACAATGAAATGCTTCAAACCAATTCCAATTGTTCAGTGAAGAAAGCTATATACACCTAGAGAGAGGGATGTGAAATGTGGACCACAACATAACATTTTCATGTTCTCTATTGAGAGAATCAAGTGACATAGAAGAGCTGATGGAACTTTCTGAAATAACATGGAGGGAGGAGTATGTGTGGAAAAATCATTTCCCACACTTAGAATCTAGAAAACTTTAATGTTCAGAGTAAATGCAAATTAGATAAACATATACATATATATCTACATATGATATATCTATATCTACATATGAGATATCAGTAACATACCTGGTATGAGGAGATAGATTTCAGAATGTCAGTTTACCAACCTTTTCTCCACAATACATTAACCCATATCTCACAAAACCCTTATCAGTTAGGAAGATAAATGTTATTCAGAACTTTAATGAAATCAAGACAGCCCAATGGAAAACACACATATTAAAAGTTGATTTACTTAAACCAAAAAAAAAAAAAAAAGAAAAGAAAAAGAAAAAAAGAAAACCTCATTAGTTTAATTTTCTGGCATGCATTGTAATAAATACAAAAATAATACATTTGAATTTAGGAATATTAGCAAAATATACAATTTCTGCTATTATTGGGACTTATAAAGACCTGGCAAATGATTTTCAAATATTTTAAATGAAAATAGTAGATGGTGGCTATCAACAAACTGAGAAACTGATACTATTTTGCTAAGCTGTTTTGAAGTAGAATTGGGAATCTCTTCTCTTTTTGGAAGTACATCCACATAACTACCATATAAATTGCTGGAAGTTTTCCAAGCAAAACAAAGGAAAAAAAAAACATATACTTAATCTGACAGATCCAGGAAAAACCATAAAGTTACTATACTTTAAATTCATCAAGGTGTTTGATAAAATTCTCCCATAGTATGCTTGTGGACAAGAGTAGAAGACATGGGATGAATGTTACACAGAGAAGTGGATTCATAAATGATCTGCTAACCAAGTCAATGAGCTAAAAACAAAAGTTCCTTTAAAAAAAACCAAAAGATATCTGAAGAAGAAGACACCAAAGGTATGAAAGAAAAAAAAAAATTAGGTGCAGTTAACATGTAAGGAACCAAAAAAAAGGCAACTGAGAGACAATCAACATCTCAAAAATTTTGAAAATCATCTACAAAAGCATGAATAGATATCATTGTCAACAAGGATCTTGTTTAGGAGAAGTGAGTCTTTTTTCAGTGATATTTCACAATGGGGCACATCTTTACCATCACACAATTGACTGGAAAATATTAAAAACTCCAGACTACAGTGTGCTGTTCATTAGCTTTAACATTTTTTTTATCTAGTTTAGTAATAACCTTGCCTTAAATGCTTATTTTCAATAAGGTATCTTTCACCCATATACCACAACTGTTAAAGATTCGTTTTTAAAATAGTAAGAATTAACCTTTTTTGATGATCTTCTAATCATAGATATCAGATAAAACATGAAATAGAAAGACATGCTTGAAAAAGCATTCACTATAGTGATGGAGAAGAGATAGCAGAGTCTAAGATAAAGAGGAATTCCTTCACTAATGGCATCATGAGGCTAATACCTTCCTTGACTTGCAAGTAGACTGGATTTAAGTAAGGCAGAAATAGTCAGTCACCATATTCTCTTCCAGAGTTATCTGAATCCAATAGCAAGACATAAATCAAGATGACTGGTGATTTGAAATTGTATTCCTTATTCCATTATATTGGAGAAATAGTTGTATTTCTACACTAAAATTTAGTTGTCTTTTTCTAATAGTATAGGACTTTTAAAAAATAAACAAATCTACTATAACTATGTTGATTAGTATAAAAATATAAATTTTATTTCAGGTAGATTATCTTTCAAAGTGAAATATATAATCTTCAGAACTCTACTGTAAGAAGAGAGTCATCTTTAACCTTTCTAACTAGTTATCTGATGAGATGGGGAGGAGAAAAAACTAAATCATTATATTCCTTTCATTCAGGAAATACTTAGTACCCTTCTGCATTAGACATCGGCATTTTATAGAAGGTTAGTAGGGTTACCATTCAGATGAATCAACACTTGGCTTAAATATCAATTACAATTCTTGGAGGTTGATGGAAAATACACACTTGATGAATTTCCCATAAGGCCCTATCATCCACAGCCACTCTGAGAAGGCTTAAACAATGGCTGGATTCCTCAGTAGTCCAGAAATCATCAACTGCACTCATTTGCCTTCTGTGGCACCTGCAGACAATGAAGAAATCTAGGGAAATGAAAAACATTTCCACTACATGACCAGGCAGCTGGCACTGATGCCAGAAATGCTATAACTAATGTTCCGACAAAACACCCAGGGTCCAACCAGTTTGCTTGTGTTTTCCAGGTGTTTAAACTCAGTCAGTTTTTTGAATGAAGGCCAATTAACTTGGCACAACTACACAGCACATCTAGGATATTAATAAGCCACACACATATCCATCCAGGATAAGGGAATTCAAATAATGGGCATAGCACACACCAATGTTTTTTATCCTGCAACAGATGCCCTAAAGGTATTTTCTATCAATAATGTTAGCTCAGACCAATATTGTTCTGTAAGATTCACAAAGTGTTTTTTCTCAAAGAATTCATCTGGGGTCAATAGTGGAAATATTAAAAGCCCCATTTCAGGGGTGAAGGAAGACAGACTCATGAAGTTTAAGTAATTTGCCTAAGGTTATACAACTAGTAAAATATTGTAACTGGGACTTGAATTCAGAGATTGAGGTTCCAGGACCATTTTTGGTTGGTTGGTTGGTTGACTACTTTCTACCACACTACTTCTGAGCTGATAATGTGGATTCAATCTTTTGGTAGCATAAATCTTCCCCCAAAGAAGTTATACAGCTCAATGGGTTATATGCAGTGTGTCCTAAAATTACCAACTTAGGAAATTGAAAGAACCCTCAGAAAATATCTACTTTGAGGCTTCTTAACTTAAAATCCAGGGCCTGTGGATAGATTTTAATGGGTCCATGAACTTGGCTAGGAAAACAAAACAAAACATCTTTATTTTTCACTACACCTTTCCTGGAATTTAGCATGTCCTTCATTTGTTTAAAAAACATTATTCTGAGAAGGGAACCATTGCTGGTAAAGCCTGACCAAGATGGCCATAACACAAACAGGATTAAAAACCTTCAAACAATCCAACCTACACTTAAATAAAAAACACTCTTAATGCCATCCCTAACTCTAGCTTTTGCTTGAAACCTTCTAGTAAAGGAGATCCCTCTAATCAACTGAGACAACATATTCTACTTGGGGATTCTCTAATCCTTTAGAAGTTACTGATTTTTTTAGCCTCAATCTGCCTCTTTACAACTTCTTAACTATTACTCCTACCTCAAAAGCCAAACAAAATAAGTTTAACCCCTTTTTGAATACTTGAATCCCAGTTATTTCTCCAAAATATATATTATGTTCTCACCTAAGAATTATTTTCTATAAGCTAAATATCCTTATTTCTATCAATTGAATTTCTTAGGACATGGTCCCTAGACCCTTCACTGTTCTGGTTATTCACTATTAGACTTCCCACTGAATCAATATATACCATAAAATGCAAATCCAGAAGTCATCACTACTCTTTAGATGAATAATCCAAAATCCCTTTAATTTTTGACTGCCATTCCACCAACTGTTAGCTTAGGTCATACATAGTTCACTAAAATCCTCAGATCTTTTTGCTCCAGATTAAGGGGGAAGAAAGCTATATAGCTATCTCTTCTCTACTCTGTACTTGGAATATTGATTTTTTTAACCCAAATGTAGTGTTTGATATTTATCCTTAATACATTTCATCTTATTAGATGTATCCCAATCAAAATCTTTTTTGATTCTGAGATTACAATCCAATGTGTTTGTTCTTTTTTCCAACTTTAAATCATCAGCAAATTCCTTCCTCTAAGGCACTGACAAAAAATGTTAAATAGTACTGGGCCATGAAGTTTTACTCAAAATTGTCTTCAAGGTATTGAAGACTCTTCTTTGAATCCAGTCATTTAACATTGCTGATTTTACTTAACTACTATGATCTCATCCATCTCTCTCTACTTTATCTTCAAAGATAGCATGAAAGATAACAATGAGAGCACCTTAAAAAAAGGTCTATCCTGGGAGCTCAGTGATAGAAGAGGACCAGATCAGGCAGATGTTAATGAACAAAAAAACCCCTCTGAACCAAGATCTATCTACATGTGATGTGTGTAATCCCCAAATTGGATAACTAGCTTTAGGAAGTTCTCAATGCCAAGATGCTGGCCGATGGGCAATAATTATTTTTAGCCACAGGGATATCTAATTACTGTTTGGTGATATTTAATATGTTACAGACTACATCATTATTTTTCATGCCTACATAGCATTTTCCAATCTTTAAAGTGTTCTTCTCCCAATAATCACGTGAAATAGATAATGAAAATATTATCTCCATTTAACATACGAGGAAACTGAGGCTTTGAGATGTTTATCAAGTTGCCCAAAGTCACACAGTTACTAAATACCAGTTATAGGACTCTAATTTGGATTTTCTAATTCCAATTCCAAAAATCTTTCGATTTATATATGGTGATTCCTTAATAAGTATATAAAAGGAGTGCTTAAACCGAAATAAGGGCAGACTCTTGAAGCATAGAAAGCATCATGTTTTTTTTTTTTCTTTTTTTTTTTTTTAAAGAGCATTTCCATTCACATTAGGTATGATGCAAAGCTGAAATAAAAACAAACAAAAAAACTTTATGAATAAAACTACGAGATTTCGTTCTACCTATAAGGAAGTGAAATATTCAGTATTAGGTTAAACTTTTTGGGCAATATGTAAAAGAGTACAGAGTAATTCAATATGAGCATATAATCTCAAATTTGGAAAA
Organism: Myrmecobius fasciatus; assembly: GCA_023553655.1. Classification (NCBI taxonomy): domain Eukaryota; kingdom Metazoa; phylum Chordata; class Mammalia; order Dasyuromorphia; family Myrmecobiidae; genus Myrmecobius; species Myrmecobius fasciatus. The sequence goes on from JAJPUD010004087.1 coordinate 172,910, forward strand.
GGTGAACATGAATTATTTCCATTCAGTTTCTTCATCATTATCCCAATTTTGTTTCTACAATTCTACTTCTCTGCCAATATATTGTTGGTTAAATTCATGTGAATGTTTCCATGGAGAGCTTTTTGGTTTCAAAGTCATCTGCTTCACTTTCTCCTCCAGAGTCATCTGAGTATAGTGGCAAAATATAGATATGGATAACTGGAGATGGCCCTGGATGCAAAGGCTTTAGTAACTTTAGGGAGAGGAATTTGGGTTGAATATCAAAGACAAAGACAAACTATAAAATTTTTTGGTTTTGGTTTTAGTTTTTTAAAGCAGGGAAAGGAATAGAAATGGAGGCATTTATTATATATGATCTTCTTAAGGAGGTTACATGTATATCAAGTGACTGATGAAATTTTGTGGTACAACTTCCTCTTTGGTTTGAAAATCGTACTCAATTTGATTCAGTGGTGATTATAATGGATTTAAGCCTAGTCATACCACTGAAGGTTTTAAATGTCTCCCTGGATGATGCCAAATATGTTTAATCAGCTTTTCTTGACATTAACTTTTAAGTGATATATTTGAAATAGAGAAAAATTTTCTTTGTAGATATCTATCTTCAAATATTCTTACTTGGTTTGTATGGAATTTCTATTTTTCCAGCATATAATTAATCCTTCAATACAGAAAAAAGTCAAAAGCTTTGCTTTGACTTAATACAGTATAATTGTAACAATAAAGGTGGGCATAAACTTTGAGTAATCAATACAGCATTTTCAAGTGGTTCGTTCAATAATTAATAGATAAATAATGAGTTCTTCTTTGTATCCCTGTGATGCTTGTGCATATTTTTTCCACCTCTGCCAATATATTATCATATGATTGTTTCTAGATTTTTTATTGTTATAAACTGTGAAAGCCTTACATAGCATATAATATTACAAAAATAGTCTATATTTTGAAGTCTTATTTTTTGTTAATAAATATGTGATATTATTTTTTTAAAAAAAAGATGGGATCAAGACTGCATCAGACAAGAAGCTGGTAAAGGTGATTTGCTAATAATTCACAGATCGCTGTGAAGAATTGTAGCCAATAATCATGGATATTAATAGACCCACTACTCTCCAATTTTGCACAAAGTTAGTTTCAGTCAGTTCCCTTGACATTACTGTCCTGTTTTTCATATTAATGGTACACAACCCTTCTGTTTTATATTCAGTCACATGTTTTCATTATACAATGTTGGGGTCCAAGAGATTGGACCCTGAGAGGTTTGTCCTTGAGTTGAGGATCCAGGGGTGTGGTCTGTGATTCCCTAGAGAAACTTGGGACTGGGGTGCTTGACTGATAATGACTTAATAGCTATTCAGAGTGATCTTTTGTTGAGAGGAGAATCACACCCTCCAATATTGAATACCTCCTTTCAATACAAACTTAATTGCTGATGATGGGTGTGGGGGAATGGAGGAAGGGTGTGACCTCAGAGTGGGGGAAGGGAAGAAGGGGGAAAGGAAGAGGGGTCTGGTGATGAGGAGAGGCAAGACTAGGAGGAGGGACTAAGCAAGGGGCAAGGCCTAGGAGGAGAGGCTAGGAGAGGAGGGAAGATATTAGCAATGCTGGTTGTAAGGAAAAAGGAAGGTGATGGAAGGCAATAAAGAACTACATTATTTCATCTTCCTCTGGCTCATGACACTCCTTTGAATAGACAAGCTGAGCGTGGCCGCAATGTTCACAGAAGCTCTTAACAAAGAGGTGAGACTACCCTTAGTTACCATACCTAACAGTACAATATTCCTTATGATCATATAAATGACCAAATATTTTCCACATATTTCTTCTTTGAGGATACTCTCTCATTTAGTTTATTTGCTTCTCAAGCCTCCATAGTAATATTATTGATGGTTGAATTATTTATTTTGTTCTTAATACTACTTTTTCTTTTATCACCTGAAACTCCTGACTTCTATTTTTAATTATTGATAACTGTATCAAGAATTTCTAATTTACTTTTGATTTCCAGATACATTTTCAACATAGTTCTTTTTTCCTTTGTTGCCTTTGAGAGGCAACTAAGGAGTGCATTTCATAGAGTACCAGGCCTAGAATCAGGAAGATCTGAGTTGAAATTCAGATCACAACTACTATCTGTGTGACTCTGGACAAGTCACTTAACTTTTATCTACCTATACACCCTCAATTGTAAAATAGGGACAATAATGAAACTTAATTCACAGTATTATTGTGAGGATCAAATGAGAAATTATGTTTAAAGTACTTAGCACCATTCCTAACACATAGTAAACACTTCCTTTATTATGGCAATAAGGAGTCCAATATTTCTATTCCATGTATCAACTAGATATTGATGTAATACTCTAATGTAAATACCCTTCCCCAGGTATTTAATTATATATTTTTTCAAACCACTTATGTCATAGTGGTATCTGATACCTGTTCTTAGTAATATGCTACTGTGGACAGTTCCTGAAACTTGTTTATATACTTTGTCAAATACAAAAATGCACTTGATCAAAATGATTATTTCAATTGCCAGTCTTTCAGATTTCTCTATTTTGTAGTGATCTATAAGTTGAATTGTACTGTCAAACTAAAAAGGAGTATTTCAAAATTCTATCCTAGATCTTTCCCTTCCCTAAAAATAGTGGACAAAAAAAGACAAAAAGGAATGGAAAAAAAAGAACAAAAAGGAAGATATGGTGAAAAATGTGGTGAAGAGTCTCAAAAGTTCAGCATCTGGGGGCAACTAGGTGACACAATGGTTAGAGCACCAACTCTGAAGTCAGGAGGACCTGAGTTCAAATTTGACCTCAAACTCTTTCTAGCTATGTGACCCTGGGCAATTCACTTAACTCCAATTGCCTTGGTTAAAAAAAAAAAAAAAAAAAAAAGCAAAGCAGCTAGAACCTTGCTCTGAAAGGTTTTTGCACAAACAAAACCAATGTAGCCAAGATTAGAAAAGAAACAGAAAACTGGGAAACTATTTAAGAACAATGTTTCTGATAAATGCTTCATTTCTAAAATTTCTAAATATAGAACTGACTCAAATTTATAAGAATACAAGTCGCACCCCAATGGATAAATGGTCAAAGGATATGAACAATTTTCAGATAAAGAAATTAAAGCCATATTTAATCATATGAAAAATGTTCTGTTACTATTGATCAGAGAAATGCAAATTAAGACAACTCTGAGGTACCATTTCACACCTCTCAGGTTGACTAAGATGACAAAAAAAGGTAATGATAAATGTTGAAGGGGATGTGGAGAAACAAACACTAATATACTGTTAGTGGAATTGTGAAATGATCTAGCAATTCTGGGGAGCAATTAGGAACTATGCCCCAAAGTCTACAAAACTGTTCATATTCTTTGATTCAGCAATTTTACTACTGAGTCTGTATCCCAGAGAGATCATAAAAGAGAGGAAAAGGGCCCACATATGCAAAAATGTTTGTAGCAGCCCTTTTTGTAACATGGCTCTCAGGATAGCATTGAAAAAAGGCAAAATGAATTCCTTGATTTTGAGTGGTAAAAAAAAAAAATTATTGTGTTATATCACTAATACTAATAAATCTAACAATACTATTATATTATAATAATATAACACTATTATTAATAACTAATAACAACAATATAACCAAATAATTCATATCCTCAGTATATTTCATGCATATTCATAGTTTCCCACCTAGTGGTCTTTGTTATCTATGTTGAAGCATTTCTAACAGGTGAATTTTTGATACCTGTGATTTGTTATTGCCACCTTCCAGTATAAGCACATGAAAAGGTATAACTCGCTCAGCTGTCCTCTCAGTCAAGGTGACCACTATAATAATTCCTACTGGGGCCAGCCTGTAACTCTGTGCTCTCCCATCTATTTCTTAAATTCATGGTCATGTGGTTAGCCAGAGTTCTATTTAGATCAACAGCATCACCAGAGCTCAAACAACTGAAGTTTCTGGATCCCTCCCTGACTTGCCTACTCAGTTTCCATAGAAGTTTCAGGCTGCAGACATTCCCCATTGCACATTATTGTTCTCATCTTTTTGATGGAATTTGGACAAAAGTCATCTGAGGACAAGTCACTTTCCTTTAATTATCCTTCAGTATTTAAGGTTTTGTGGATTACTTTACAGGTGGACAAAATGACTGGTTTTTATGATTGAGTAAAGATTTTGACACATAAATCTTACTTGGAATAACAAGTTTCACACTAAGGATTCTTGGTATGACACATCTTCACTCATGGCTAGAATTTCTTCTACTTTTCATTCAATGTACTTTGGAAATTATGAATATTCAGAAAACTGGCATCAATTAAAAATTTTGTTCTGAAATATTTGGGTGTCAATGCTATTTTTCTGTAAAGATACTCTGATAGCAGTGCAAATTATTTACTGAATTATAAAGGATATTTGGAATTCTGTATTTTCAATAGAATGATTTATCATGTTATTCTAGAAAGCATGATAAGCTTCTGCTGAATAATTCCTGCTAATCAATCAATAAATAAACATTTATTGAGCACTTGGTATATGTTAGAGGAGGCAACATGCAAACAAATATATGTAAGCAAGCTAAATCTAGGATAATTAGGAAATAAGTAACAAAGGGAAGGCAGCAGAATTAAGAGGGATTGGGGATGGCTTTCTATAGAAGGCTAGAGTTTAGGTGGGACTAAAAGCAAGAAAAGAAAGTGAGTAGTTAGAAAAGAAGAAGGAAAACACAGGATGTCTTTTGTGGAACAGCCAGGATGCCACTGTCACTGGATCTAAGAGTTAAGGAGAATATGACTGAAGATAGAAGTAGGCTAGCTCTTTGAAGGGTTTTAAATACAAAAAAAACAAACAAACAAACAAACAAAAACCACAAAAATAATTTTAAAAATACCAAAAAATATCAAAATACTTATATTTGTTTCTGGAGGTAATAGGAAGTCATTGAAGTTTAGTGAGTAAGGGTGCAGTGATGTTATCAGATCTGAACTTTAGGGAAATGATTTTGTTTCTGTCTGGGTAACTGGGAGATGCCTTTTTTAAAATCCTGTATCAATATGTAGAGGTTTTTTCTTCTTTTTTTCCATATCACTGTGCAATCTGCATCTATCTTTATATCCAGCTCCCTAAAGATAAACTTTCCTTGACTTCTGGTGGCAATCATCTATGGCAGAATGTGTTGTTCTTCAGTTGTTTCAGCCATTTTCAACCCTTTTCAGCTTTATTTGGAGTTTTCTTGGCAAAGATACTGGAATGGTTTGCCATCTCCTCCAGATCATTTTACAGATGCTGAAACTGAGGCAAAAAGGATTAAGGGACTTGCCCAGGGTTACACAGCCAATAAGGGTCTGGGAACAGTTCTGAACTTATGAACTTAGAAAAATAAGTCTTCCTGACTCTACAGCCAACATTCTCTGCCACTAACCTGATCTAGAATAGCTATCATAAATTTCTCAATTTCCATGTACAAATCTAAGTGATTAAGTCATTTGCTCACTGCTTCTCTGTCAACATATTGTTGCTTGGGTTCATGTGGTTGTCCCCCATGGAGAGTCTTTTGATTTCACTCTTGGATATTGGCTATTTCATAGACTCCTTCCAGAGATAATCTGCTTTTGTCTACATTCAGCAAATCCTATGGTATATATATATATATATACATATATATATATGTATAATCTGCTGTCTGCCTTTGCTAATGTTTTGTGAAATGAGGTTGGTTTGTCAGTCAGTTTCTGTTCCAAATTTATTAGTTCTATAAATTTTAACCTGTTTACCTTGTGTTACAAGAACATTTATCAATCCTATTAACATTATGATTTAAACATAATTAATCATATTTTTTCACATAGCCACTCTTCTTCCAAAATTCATATATATATACATATATATGAATGTATTTAATACATAAAATATATAGAACATAACATATAATATAATAATCTATATAATATAAAATATGTCATATATGCATATATATATACACATATATACATATATATATCCTTCTAGTCACATGATGTCACCCTCTTCTTTATTCCCTACAGGCAGAGGCCATAATTTCCCAATTCTCTTTCTACACCACTCACATCTATTTCTTTCTCTCTACTCATCCAGATAATACCTTCCTCAGTCCTTTATCATTTCTTACCAAGATTATTGTAAAAGCCTCCTAATTTGAGTCTCTCACCTCTCAAATTCCATTTAACCCAAATAGCTTTTATTATTTGCCAACTCTATGCCAGGCACTAAGTTAGATGATAAAGATACATAACAAAATTGAAAATGATTCCTGCCCACAAGTCACTTACATTTTTCTGTTATACAGATCTGCCAAATTAATATTCATAAAACATAAATCTGACCATATCTCCTACTCAGAAATGTTCAATGACTATTGTTTTTAAAATCTAATACAAAATCCTCGGTTTCACATTTAAAACCCTCTACAAGCTGATTTCCACATAATTTTACTGACTTATTTCACATTACAGCTTTGCACACACACTCTCTCTCTATATATATGTGTGTTATAAAAGAAGCTCATAAGCCATGAAGGAACATATAAATGTAAATTATTATGATTAGAGCTGACAGTATTAATGAATATAACTACTGATACACATACTAGTACTTTGCCCAAGTGAATCATCCTTTAAGGAGTATAGTGTTATTTAACTCAGTTGAAAATGGACATAAAAATTGATATAAAATAACAATGATTGCTTACATTTATGTATCACTTTAAGCTTTACAGTTACATGCCTTATCTTATTTTATCTTCACAACCACTTGGTGAAGTAGATGTTATAGGTATTATATTCTTTTTATAGGGGACATTGAACTATAATATTCACCATATAAAATGAGCTCTGTGATTTAATGACACATCTTCCTCAAGCCCACAATTCATATGAAAGAGTTGAGGGGGAAAGGAGGAGGTTAACTAGACACAGATATAAGCCTCATTTCTTATTCTTCCTCTACAATCTAGACTATAATTGACTACAAATCAAGATTATTGGTAACTCGCAAAAAATAGACTGTCATTGGTCAATTTATTGCAATAGAAATGGGGGTTCTGAACTGGGGGGGGTCTAAGAAATTTTGTCTTTTATTAATTTTGTTTATATATTTAATCTATTTCAATATAATTCCCTTCCTATATAATTCTATATATGTATTCTGAGCACTTAAAATCATTATTGTGAGTTCTTGAGCTTAAGTAGACTGCCAAAGAGATCCATGATATCTCTTCAAATTAGAGGAAACCAATAATTTTATATGCATGTATAGTGATATAAATAAGTGTTGCACTGATTAAGACTATGCTCCAACTCCCACACTTACAATATTAAGAAAAGCTTCCTCTTTACCATTAATTGGTTAATTATTTTTCTCTTAATTGTATCTGTTCTATTTTTTTTAAGGGAATATCATTAGATTAGGTTGGATTTTCCGCTCAGAACAACATTTGTCAACATAACAAGGTGATAGCTACCATTTTTGCAAACTTTTAAAATTTGCAATTTCACATAGGTTACTTCTTTTGATCTTTCCAATAACTCTGCTATCATTGTGAATGCTATCATTGTTCCCATTTTGCAGATGGTAAAACTGAAACTGAGAGAAGTTAACTGACTTAGAGTCACAAAACTAGTATGTGACACAGGATTCAAATTCAGGGGTTCCCAACCTCCAAATTCATCATTCTCTCCATGTACCACTTAACTGTCTCCAAATACCAAGACACTTTTTGGTTTTATGTTTTTCTCCATTACTGTGTTCCATGTCAGCTCAGGTCAGTTTCCCAGTGAGAGCTATGCAGCTTGAACCT
>JAJPUD010004087.1:193266-212729 GCA_023553655.1 Myrmecobius fasciatus
AGTCCCCTGCCTCCTCCCTAAAATCTCCTCAGACAGTTTTAGACTTCACTAATCTCCATTTCCTTACAATTCCCACAGCCTTCTTATTCTGTCCTATGCTATTTAAAATGTAATTATTTGCCTTATTTTAATAATTATAATATCCAGCTCCTCATGTTGCCATAAAGGTGACCCTGGGTTCTGGAAGGCTATCCAATGGGACACATACTTTGAATGAATTTATCAAACTCAAAAAGATTTGAATACAATCCTACTAAGGAAGTATTTATCTGTTGCCCAGTAACCAACCTTTGTTTAGTTTGGACAAGACCACCAGGTTTGACTATTTTTTTCTATCATAACAGCTCACAGAGATCATCTACCAAGGCACAGAGATCATGTGACCTATGTTGAGGGGAAAGAGTTCTCATATGAATGAAATCACAGGCCTTTGTGTGGGTATGGGGAGAGGGGGGAGCAATTGGAGTTAAATGACTTGTCCATGGTCACATAGCTAGAAGTGTCTATAACCAGATTCCAGAGTCAGTGCTCTACCCACTGCACCATCTAGCTGCCTCCAAATCATGGTTCTTTGAAGGAAGGGCACAGCCTATTATTATTATTATGTCATGTGTCATTCTTATAAGGTAAATTTAAATATCCTTAAATAAAGGATTGTTTGAATGTTTTTATACAGCAGATTTAAAAAATAATTAAAGGTGCATACATATCCTATATACATAGTAACATAGTCTTATGCATATTGTCAATATTTAATAAATAATTTTAAAGGATAAATAATTCACATTTATATAATGCTTTAAATTTGTAAAGTATTTTACAAAGAGTGCTACAGGGTAGGTATTGTAAATATTATCATCCCCCTTTTACAGATGGGAAAGTGAAGATCTGACAAATGATATAATTTATCCATCATAAATTAAATGTTATTACAATCTACATTATACAGAACTTAAAGGTTTGCAAAGTTTATATATCTTATCAATTTATATTCAATATATGCTTATTATTGTCCTCTTTCATAAATTAAAGTACATTTCTTTGAGGGAGTAAAATCTGAGACAATTTCTAAATGAATAAAGGTTGGGAGGTAAGGAGACATTTGAACCTCACAACAATCCTAAAAGGTAGATTTTATTTTTATTCCCATTGCATAGATGAGGAATCTGAGGCTGAGAGTGGTTAAGTGATGTGCCTAGGGTCACATAACTACTAAGTATCTGTGTCAGGATCTGAACTGCTGGATGGGGGCACTAGATAGACCACCAGCCCTAGAGTCAGGAGGACCTGAGTTCAAATTCCACCACAGACACTAAACAGTTACTGTGTGACCCTGGACAAATCACTTAGCCTCAACAGCCTCTCAAAAAAATAAGGGATCTGAACTGACTTCACATCTAGCACTATGTTCTCTGAATAACCTAGCTACTTGTTTTAAGCAAAATTTGAAACTAACCATTCCAATATATCGTGCTACCTCTCTAAATATGTATTGCTTAACCTTTTCTTTTTTTATTGAAAGTTTCAATGCATTTTGTATTGTGGATGAAGATGAGAAGCATACTGGTAAATATTTCACAACCAGGCTCTATGGGGAAAATAATGCATATACATATATTTTTGTAAGTTTAATTTGCATTTTTAATTTTTCTTATGTCTATACAATCAATGAAACAAATCAAGCACTGATTTATAGTAATTGCTAACTTCTGTGGTATAAATGCTCACACTGGAAAATTTTTTTAAATAAATGCTTATTTATTTATCATCTCTATATACCACAGATTGAGCAACCATTTCCCAATTGATGGCATTCCTCAGATTCCAGTTCTTTGCCATCTAAAAAAGAGCTCTCTTTTTTACATCCTTAAAATATAAATGTAGTGAATACCACTAATCCCTTCCTGAAAGTACCCTCTCTCTTGATCTCTCCTTTCCTTATGTCCTTTTTAAATGAAATATGTTTCTATATCCAAGTATGTTACACTGAAAATTTAACGAGTTAGATTTGACTCTAGCATACTCCTTGGGATAACTCTTTATAACTTAGTTCAGATACGGGGTTGGCACTCCCTAGATATTTCCAAACTATGCTTCCTGAACTGTCACTCTCTCCCTCTTCTTACCAGATTGCCAGGGATCTTGAGCTCTGATGATGGATTATCAATTTATTTCAATTAAAATCAGCCTTGTTTGATTCTGAGGGTTTTTTATGGCTATAGTTTAGCATAAAATATACTGTCATATGATAAATGCTTAATAAATTCTTTATAGTTTGTTTATTCATTGAGAATAGTTTTAAGGGTAGTGAATTCACCCACAAAAAAATGGTCAATGAAAATTTGACAGCAAGAAAGATTCGCATAAAAAAAGAGAAAAAAGAGCCACATATGTAAAAATATTTGTAACAGCCTTTTAACTGAAAATTGAGTGGATTGAGTGGATGCCCATCAATTGGAGAATGGCTGAATAAATTATGGTATAAAATATAATTGAATATTATTGTTCTATAAGAAATGATTATAAGAATGATTTCATAAAGACCTAGAGAAACTTCCATGAACTGATACTGAGTGAAATGAGTAGAACCAAGAGAACATTGTACACAACAACAAGAAAATACTGTGATGATCAACTGTGATGAGCTTTTCTCTTTTCAACAATGAGGTGATTCAAGGCGATTCCAATAGACTTGTGAAGGAAAGAGACATCCGCATCCAGAGAGAAAATTATGTAGATTAAATGTGGATCAAAGCACAGTATTTTCACCTTTTGCTCTTGTTTGTTCACTTATTGCTCTTGTTTGTTTCTCTTTTTGGTTTTTTCTTCTTTTGATTTGATTTTTCTTGCACAGCATGATGAATCTGGGAATATGTTTAGATGAACTAGACATGTTCATTCTATATTGGATTGTTTGGGGTCTATGGGAGGGGTGGGAGGAAGGGAGAAGGAAAATTTTGGAACACAAGGTTTTAAAAAAGTGAATAAATGTTAAAAACTATCTTTGTATGTTTTTGGAAAAATGAAAAGCTATGGAAGGAAGGAAGGGAGGGAGGAAGGAAGGAAAAGAAAAGAAAGATGGATCTAGACCAAACAAACAACCAAGCTCTTAAACAAAAGAACATATAGCTATTTTGTCCACTGGAGCATACAGGAGCAGTGGAGTTAGTGTAAATAGCAATTCAATTTAATTGCTAACAACATTTTATTTCATGACTGTGTGTCCCTGGGAAATCATTTAACCTCACACAAGATTTTTCATTTGAAAGATGAGAAGACTAAGCCTTGCGCTTCATGTTGCACAAGGTAGTTTGGAGAAAAGTGCTTTGCAGACTTTCTTATGGTTTAGCCACTTTGATCATGTCCAACTCTTCATGATCCCATTTGGGATTTTCCTGGCAAAGATACTGGAGTGGTTTGCCATTTCCTTCTCCAGTTCATTTTGGTGATGAGGAACTGAGGAAAAAATGGTTAAATGACTTATCCAGGGTCACACAAGCAAGTAAGTGTCTGAAGCCATATTGGAACTCAGGTCTCCCTGACTCCAGTCCTGGTGCTCTATCTGTTGCACAACCTAGCTGCCCTTTGCAAACCTTATAATGCTACACAAATATGAGTTGTTTTCATTAACTTTTTACTCTTAGAATTGGAAAGTCTCAGGATATACATCTCCTTGATCTGACACTCCCAGAGTCTTTTGTTCTAGCCTGAATCTATTCTCGGCTCTTTTTGTTTTTTTCCTCCTACTCTAGCCCCTACACTTATTTCTTTACAATCCCCCATGCCTGCAATAACTACCCACTGACCATCTGCCAAGCTGTCTTTCTGCCTTTATTCATTTAGACATTATCTCAGATCCTACCCCCTCAAAGAAATGTACCCCCATTTATAAAAGAGAGCAATAATAGTCATCTCCTTGAATAAAAACTCAAAGATTTAGAGCTGGAAGGGACCTTGGAGATTATATAATCTAGAGATAAGATTTATCTCCCAAGTGTGTATGTTCATTAGATAATAAATATCTTGAATAGTCAATGTTTGTACATAGGATTAACCAGTTGCAAGAACCCCAAGGGCACACAGTGAATATTAAACCAATATATCAATGAAACTAATTGATTTCATCCTCTATTGAGCCAGAATCAGAAAACTACTCCCTAGGCTCAAGAAGCATTCTATCTTTGAATGTATTAGGTTTCAATTTAGTTTGAAAGAGACAGTTTACTAAGTGGTACCGAGAGACCCCAGGAGCAAAAAATAACTCCGTAATTTCCAACATGTGAAAATGGCTAAGTGGCAGTATCAGAAAGAGAAATAATAAATCCAGAAGGAAGAGTAGGTTCTAGGGGAAAGACAATAAACTCAATTGTGGACATGTTGAATAGCAGGAGAGTTATCTGGGTGGAAATATCCTTCAGGCAACTGGAAATGGAGATTGCCAGGAGAAATCATTGCTGGAAATATAGAGTTGATAAGTATATAGCAAACTGTAAGGCAAATATCTAGGGTAATCACAGCATCAGGCTCATTAGGGAAATTTTTTTTTTAATTTTTTGTATAATAAAATTTGGTACTCTTTCTCCTACCTGTTTACACAGTAAGATCCTTGTAAATGTTATATGTCTTGCTTTTCTTTATATTGTCAGCACTTAATATGGTGCAAATAGTAGGTACTTAATAAATAGTTTCTTCCTGCCACAATCTGTATTCTTTTTCTTATCTTTAGGAATTAACTAAATATAAGCATAGGATAGTATTAGGACATTCTTTGTAAAATCATGTAGCCAAATCATGTAGTAGTTTTCCTGGAGATATGGGAGCAAGCATTTATTAAATGTTCCTGGAATTATGCTAATCACTTTACAAATTTTATCTCATTTGATCCTCACAGCAGTGAAGTAGTTGCTATTATTATCCTTATCTTACAACTGAAGGAACTGAGACAAATGGAAATTAGAAACTTTCCCAGTGTCACACAGTTAGTGAAAGTGTGAGACCAGATTTGAACTCAGATTTTCCTAATTCTAAGCCCAATGCTCTATAACACAAAGACAAGATAAAAACATAAATGAAACTCTTTCTAACCTCAAAGAACTTAAAATTGACTAAAGGATGCAACACCTACACAACTAAGCATATTATAAAGGAAACTGAGGCAGGGGAATACAATAACAACAAAAGAAATTTGAGGAATATTTGCCGAGGAAGTGGTATCCAAACTGAATCTTAAAGGACGACAAGGTTTCTAAGAGCTAATATTGTTTCCTTTATTGGAACACAAGACCCTTAAGAACTAGGATTTTGTTTTTGGTTTTGTATCCTTAGCACTAGCATGCTTAATAAATATTTATGAATTAATTGATTGAAGATTGAGAAGTTCATTACTGTGTAGAGAGTTAGGAGATAGAGTACCAAATTTTATCAAATAAATTTAAAAAAATTTTTTTTCCAAATGAGTCTACTGTTATGTATACCTTGGATATCTATCTTACAGTTTGCTATATACTTATCAACTCTATATATCCAGCAATGATTTATAATATATAGTTTGTACATTTGGTGAAGATTACAAAAAAACAATCTACAAACAAGTTATATGCAGGATAAATTAGAGATAACCAAGAAAGAAAAATTATTAAAATATAAAGGACAACATCCACAAAAGGCTTCTTATGGAAGGTGAGATTTTAGTTGGGGAAAAGAAGGACACTCTCTAAACCAATGGTTTTTTACCTGTGCTCTATGACCTTGATGTTGTTCTTCTTTTTAACTATTTTATTTCAATTTAATTGGTTTATTTTTTAATACTATGGATTTTATGTTATACATTTAAAACATTATTATACTTATATTGCCTCTTCTATATAGTGAAGTTACAACTGGGCAAATCATTTAATCTCTCAGTGCTGTTGGCAACTCTAAGATTTATTAGCTGCAGAAAAATGCCAACCTATATTGGTACAGGGAATTTCCTCATATGGGAGTTCTTTGTACCAATAAAATCATAGATCCATTCATTGAAGAAACCCACAAAACAGGGTTGTTGTAAGGAATGTACCAAATAATGATAACAATAACTCCATTTACATTGCACCCTAAGGTTTATGAAGGGTAACACAAACCTGTGAGGTTGGCACAATGAATATCATTAGCCTTATTTTGGCAGTGAAGAAATGGAAGCTCAGAGGAAGATGAAGTGAATTCACACAGGAGCCAGGGCTTGAACTCTACATAGGTGCTCTTGATTTTAAGTTCTTAACTTATTAACACTAGATAAATAAAAGATATTTTTATTATAACTTCAATTTATGTTGTAGAAAAATAGTTATTTAATATTTATTTATTGGAGGAAGTTATTAAGGGTGAGCTTTTATTTTTAACTGGAGTAGATACAACAGTATATCTGTTGTTATTGTTATTTGTCTTCCTTTCTTGAAAAGGACCATGACATGTAGAAAGCAATGCCATGACATGTATTTAAGTGAGGGAGGCTGTGCAAGGTTGCCTGCCTCACTTTCCCTTCCATAGCCATCTGAGTCCAGAGGCCAGACAGCTCAGGAAGACTGGAGATGGCTCTGGATGAAATGGGAGACTTTGGCCTTTTTAAACTAAAGTCTTCAACAGGTCTCTGTCTGACTTCAACCACAGCCATTCAGTGATTAAAGCTAGGTAGTGATGGAGGTTTAAAAAAAAAAAAAAGGCTCCTCTGTACAGTATTGTGAGAAAAAAGAGTTATTTGGTATCTAAAGTTAACTGTTAGAGAATTTTGAAATTTTATCTAAATTATTATTTCTTCTTGACTTTTTGCACCAACAAGCCATCGTTCTATCTTCTTCCTTTTTTCCTGCTATACATCCTAGTAAAATCTATGTTTTCATTTCCTCATAATTTATTTCATTACCCATTACAAATGGACTTCTGTCCCAATTACTCTACTTAAAGTCATCACCAACTTCTTATTTTCCAAATCCATTTTTCCCCTAATCTCTTTCATCCTTTTCAACTACTTAACAGTTTTTCATAATCTTGATGATGCTTCCTATTAAATATCTTTTCCTAATTTAGTACCATTCTCTTCAGAGCCACTCCTTTCCTCTTTAAATATTCATTCTCTTTCTTTTTTCCTACCTCCTTTTTTCTCTTCCCTATAAGGTAGGTGTTCCTCAAGGTTGTGGTACTTACCTTTTTTTTCTCTTTTCTCTTTACATGTCCTCCCAAATCAATTATGTTTATTCCTATGCCACTTGCTTACAGATCCTCAGTAGTCTCTATCTTAATCCTTTTCCTGTGTTCTGATCTCCATAATCTGAGACTGATGTACAGACACATTGTTCTGTAACATGCATGCTATGCTGTCTTCATGCTGGATTACTCTGTTTCCCTTGAACTCACCCCAGACATTCCCACCTCTAAATATTTTCACAATCTGTTCTTATATCTCTTTTCTAATTTCTTTCCTATTGAACTTCTACCCATATTTTAAAATCTAACTCAAAGGCTAACTTTCACTATCTACTCTGATTTATGTATCAACTACCTAATTGGTAATCACCCTCAACTTTGGACCACATAGAACTTTTTTTGTTTTCTCCCTCAATCGTCTAAAGCATTTATCAAGTACAATTGTGTATTATAGTTTTTTTGTATCATTGTATTATCTGCCTACTAAACTCTAACATTCATAATAGAGTTTATTTTAACTAAGCTTTGCATTTTCTCTGGGGTCTAGCACAGAGTTATATGCATAGTAGGTATTTAATAAATATTTGCAAAATGATTTTAAAGTATGTGAGAAAAGGGATTCTCCTTTATGTAGTACAGTTTACAAGGAGAAAAGATTAGGGTAGATATATGGATATTTGATGTGAGGTATTGTGAAGAAAAATTGAATGAAGACCAATGACTATGGAAATGAAGATGGGCAAATGTGAGAAATATTTTTTTTGATTTGCTAATTTTATTTTATTTGCATAACATATGTGTGGGTAATTCTTCAACAATAACCCTTACATAGCTTTCCGTTACAAATTTTTCCCCCCAACTTCCCCACCCCTTCCCTAAATGGCAGGATATCCACTACATGTTAATTATGTTAAAATATTGGCAAATCGAATATATGTATACATATTTCCAAACTTATCACTGTTGTGCAAGAAAAATCTTATCTACACAAACGATATATCAGATAAAGGAAACACAATGTAAGCAAACATCAATCAAGGAGTATGAGAATGTTATGTTGTGGTCCACATTTCGCATCCCTCTCTCTGGGTGTATATGGCTTTCTTCAGTGAACAATTGGAGGTGGTTTGAAACATATCATTGTTGAAGAGAGCCATGTCCATCAGAATTAATTGTCATATAGTACTGTTGTTGCCATGTATAATGATCTCCTGGTTCTGCTCATTTCACTCAGCATCAGTTCATGTAAGTCTCTCCAGGCCTCTCTGAAATCATCTTGCTGGTCATTTCTTACAGAACAATAATATTCCATAATATTCATATACCATAATTAATTCAGCCATTCTCCAATTGAAGGGCATCTATCCAATTTCCAGTTTCTAGCCACTACAAAAAGGGCTGCCACAAACATTCTTGCACATGTGGGGCCTTTTCCTTTCTTTATGATTTCTTTGGGATATAAGCCCAATAGAAATGCTGCTGGGTCAAAGGGTATGCACAGTTTGATAACTTTTTGAGCATATCTCCAAATTGTTCTCCAGAATGGCTGTATCCGTTCAATGTGAGAAATATTTAAAGAAAAAGCTAAATGCCAAGTTTGGTACTTTGTTCACAAGTTTTCAGAAGACATTAGAACTTAAAAAATTATCAATTCTGGTTCTGCTGTCGAGTGTTCTGTCTTCCTATTCTGGCTAGTTCATTAACATCAGATTATAAACTACCACATAATGACACATTCTCTAGCACTATGAAAAGTTACAGAGGGAAATTGTTCTCATATAATGTCACAAATTATTAATTTTTTAAAGTTTGAGAACTAATGTTTTTAAATGTTTAATAACTAATGACTTTTTAAAATGTTTAAGGACTAATTGCAAAAGGGCAAATTCATCATTAATTTTGGTATTTATTTCCTTCAAATTGAATAACTTTTAAAAGTTTATTTAAAAACCTGCTATTTATAAGGCACAGAAGATACAAAGACTGACATGAAATAATCCTTCCTCAAAAGTTTAAATTCTCTTTGGGAAATAATATGTAATGATGAGCAGAATCTAGCTGGTATATACCCCACTATTTTCACTCTCTCATGATATGTGCACTATCCACTCATTCTTTGAACTGGATCACTCATCCCAATCTACCTTCACTCTGATAGCTTTGAGTTTCCAGAATAGGATTAGTGCCACAAAATTATACTCTCTCAATGACATAGTTCTACCCCTATGGTAGGAAATATGCTCTTCTCATATCCCATTTTAGTTCTCCAGCTACCACCCAAATTCTTCACTTATACAAAACCAGCCACTCTCAATAATGACTCCATTAGATCTTAAACAAAACCATTTACTTAATAAGAAAAAAACTATAATAACTAATATCTAATAGGTACTCAATATAAGTAAATGAAAGAATAATTAATATATCATTGTCCTTACATAAACCTGAGTCACAATTTATAATTAAAGAACTCAGAATCTGTGGGAGAAATGGGCACATGCTTGCCTAAACCTGATATGATGACCTATGAATGAGGAAAAACCATATACTCTGATTAATGCACAATTTTGAACTAGAGGTGTTAGTGTCGTTAGTCTATCGCAAGGACATCTGGAAAACATGAAATTGTTTCCTTGCTAATTTCCTCCCATCATTCTACTCCTGTTTGTCCTTTTTCCTTCTAAACTTTAATCAATGAAGCAATGACAAGCTCTTTTAACTAATAATCACACTTAAGAGGACCCTTGAAAGTACATTTTTACATTGTTTAATGGTTCCCTTTAAGCCAGAGAACTACAAGGTTCATTAGGCTGACTCTCAGCAAGAGAGATAAGACCAGCTAGCTCTTCACTCACCAGGATCATACACCATTCTATTAGATCTCAGCATGTCTTTTTAATAGACAGCAAGTTAACTACAAGACCTTTTTTTTTCCCTTTCTGCTTTTCCCTTTCACACCTGAGGAGGCAATCCAGAGTGATAGATACATCTGCAGCTTTACCTCTTTTATATTGTAAATGATACTAAGGAACAATAACTAAAGTTGAAATTCTCCTAATGAACCAAATCCTTTATTCAGCCAATCAAGAACTAGCAACTGAAACTTTCTGGTCCTCTCACTGTTCCTATTCCAGGTTTCCATACACATCTCTAACTTAGCTTTCCTTGCTCTTCTGAATTCAGATATCTTCTTCATTCTTAATCACTCCAAATTCATTATTCACTTCTTCATTATCTTCAATTGCTCAGACCAGTAACTCCTGCTACTTAAAATCTTACCTTTCTCTAATGAGGCAAAGTTATAGTAACAACAAAACCTCATAAACTCCCTTTTTCAGTTAATAAAACCAAAAGTCCTTTTAAAATCATCTCATGTTCTTGTAACAGTTATTTATCATGTTGTGAATTTTAAATTCTAAAACACCAGTTAAATGCAAATGAGTTGTGGGCAGTATGGCAATGCTCTGCAATCTTCACCATCCATCAGTTTTAAAATGATCTTCTTTCAAAGTCTGTCTTTAAAAACTTCATTTACTTTTATATCTGATAAGTTTTAATAAACAAAAGCCCTTTTTTGTCCCCTTTCAACCATGAAAATGTTTACATATGATAGGTACCTCCCTTTATAACTTTGCACTAGAAAATTAATACTTATGCTGAGACTTCTTTACATGTGAAACACTCACTGATATTCTCATGCTAACATATCTTTCCCTGTTGCTTATAGCAGACCTCTACATAATGAATACTTGTTGAAATGAATTTTTGAAAAAGCAATAAAAAAGAATTTTAGAGTCAAAAGACTTAGTTTCCAGTCTTAATTTTACCAATAACCAGTATATGACTTGAGAAAATTTATTTTGACCTTCTGTAAGACTCAGTTTCTTCATCTATAGAATGAAGAATTTTAATTAATCCCTTCTGAAGTCCCTTTTAACTTTAAGATTATTTTTCCTGTAAAAGTAAGAGCAGTATTATAGTGAGATAATGGATGGAGGACCACTCTCAAAACCAGGAAGGTTTGTGTTCAAGCTCTACCTCTGAAAAGTTAGCTTTGTGACCCTGGACATGTCCACTAAGCTCAGTGCTCTCACCTTTCTAAAACTATAAGCTAAAGAGAATTGGCTAATTCTCTTGGCAGATGGTATTTCTTCACCTAGAAGTAACCTATACCAAGGAAATCATAGGACTAGTCTCTATGTTTAATCCTATATAAAGTTCTGTGTAATGAAATGTAGATACAAAAAAAAATTGTCAATTACTTCAGTTATATAATGATGTAGAAAGAGAGCCATGATTAGAAATGTAATCCTTCACTTAAGTCTTCCTTGGGGATATTATGCTCTGCCTAAGTATCTAGTACATACCACATAACTAATTAACACATTTAAATTTGGCTTGTTATATTTAATTTTACTGTAATGAAAACCAAAAGTTAAAATTTTTTCATGTCCCCACTGTCCATTCCCTAATCACGAGAATCACATTTTAGGAATTCTGTGTCATAATATAGTTTTGAAAACAGAAGATATAGCCACACTTATCAAAGTTACCTTGAATATGTCTGCACTGTTAGGGTTAAACAACTGGTGCTTCCCAGATCCCAAAATGATGGGACCCGAAGACCTCTTTTCTCCATATGCATAAAGGCACACTGTAGCAGTTGTACCAGCCTTCTCATAATCCCCTGTGACAACAGTTATCTTCCAGTCACCTTCTACAAAGAAAGAAAAAAGCCAGTGAAAATGAGCATGGAAATACTTACGGTGTTTGGAGCATCATATGAGCTACTAAAGGAACCAAAATTTAGGGGAAACCTGGAGTTTTAGACCAGAATCCTAGTTAAACTTCATCTTTGTAGGGAATATCAGAAGAAAAAAAACTATATCACCTGTCTGAAGTCCTGCAATTCATATCCTGAATTGCATGGCTAAAGAAAGTACATTCAGTGATGTGCAGTTAACTAGAAGTATGTAGTATTGATCCCGTAAGCCTGGGATCCTTGCTAAGTCTGTGGTAAAAAGCTGTGAGATAAGATACACTACTGAGTACCACATGGTTAAGAATAGAAGCTTCCAGCTTAGCCTTAGTTGTGAAAAGCTGAGATTATTAAACCCATTTGATAGATGGTATGGAGGATCTTGGGGAAATGGCAGAACTAAATTTGGTTCCAGAAAAGACATTGTAATTTTCAAAAGGATTGGCCAAACCATCCAGTGAAGGGACAAAATACTGGATGATGAAAGTGAAAAAACAAGACTCAAGGAAGGTGGGGAGGCATAGAAAGTTGGAGGCATAGAAAAATTTGAGAGAAGATAATGTATCATAGAAGCAAAATAGATTATCAAGCTTCCTGCAGAAATGATGCTGGGAGCATAGAAAGGTTGAGGCAAACAGAGCATAAAAGAAAACATTTTTTTAAAAGATCTATGAGCTGTTCTCTGGTTGGTTTCAATGAAAAGATAAAGTGAAGTAGTATACATTTTATCATCATTCTCCCCTCTGCCTTCAAAAACTAACCTATCAAGAACCCAGCAGTGAAGTCCTTTCACAAGAAGCCCCAGCCCATGCTAAACATTTTGGTTCAGGGAAGAAAAATAAGCCCCTTCAGGACTGTGGAGCTCATAAAATTCCATTAATCACAATTTTCTCTCAAATCTCTAGGGTATTTGACTATCTTAAATTGGCATGGATATATATGGGCAGCATATATGCATGAACTTTGGAATTTCCAAAATCTGATGAAATTCCTCAAATTTGTCCCTGAAATTTGGCTGGTCCACTAAGCACTTATCTTCTTTTTTTTCCCCTTTAAATGAATCAAGTCCATTTCTGTGGCTCAGTGCACATACAGCACTTGAATATCTCTAATCAACTTAATAAAGCTTTAATTAGGTAAATCTCTCATAATTTTATTTTGGACCCTTAAAAACAGAAATTATGTTCCTGCATGAGAACATAAAAGGAGAGGAAAAACTCAAATGTAGCACCCACCATTTTTTTCACTCTGTATAGGTGACAAGCTTCTGTGAGAGGACTTCACTTCATTTGTTAAAAAATGAAATAATCCAATTACAAGCTGTTTGGGATCAATGCCATGATTTCATTTCTTATGGAAAGTGTTATCCTTGTGATTGAATCATTCAAGTATTCATGGAACCTGCTCTTAGACCTTCCCCTGCTCCCACATTCTTCCCTGAACCCATTCCCACATCTTAAGCCTGTGCTGTATTTATTCTTAATGTCATGCATTCTTAATGTCAATGCAGAGAAATGAGTTTGGATATCAGACTTGATCTTCTCTTTGCTAAATAAGAGAAAAACAAAGAGGAAACACTGTCTTGTATATTACTCTTCCATGATCCCTCACTCTTAAAATAGAGAACATGATCATGTCACCATGACATGAAGCCTTAAGGGTGGATTGACTAATGAGAAATTCTGAAACCATATTTGTCACTTTTTACATCTTCTTGAGTATCCTTTCCTAAGACTGTAAAAAAAATTAAAATCCCATTCTTTCCCCCCTTTTTATTTAATATTGTGAATTCAAATATATGAAGATCACCTTAATTTGCCAGAGGAACTGATGCTTCAGCATCTAAAATACAAAATAGTAAAGGACCTTTGTAGAAAGTAACAAACTAAAACATTCTGAACCTCAGCTCCAATTAAAAGTACCACGTCTCTGTGAAACACAGACAGTTTATTTATAACTGGGCTAAAAATATTTTTACAGTTTTTGTGCTCCTTACTTATGTGTCACAATTAGAAGGGTTCATCCTTCTGCAGAACTTTCTTAAGAAAGAAGGAAAAAAATATGAATCCAGGTCTTATGGCTATGAAAGTTTCCTAGTTTTATTTTTGTAACTGCTCTTCTTACTGGTAAGGCATTATCAACCTTCATGTGCTTTTTAGAAAGTAACTCATGTTGGTTAAAGTCTTTTAATGTAGAAAGGAAATCGAGGTCGGGCACAATTGTAAGGGTGGACAAGGTCAAATCATTAAGTGTCAGTGTTCAGAAACATACACACACACAAGCACACACACACACACACAACCTTTCAATTGTGCAAGACAGACTTGGTAACATACCTTAAACAGAACAAAGCCACCAAGACTTCCTTTTTCACCATTCACAATTTTTCATCTTTAAACTGGAATTTATACTGTAAAAGTTTTCTTCCCTTGGGACATAGCAAAAACTGATTGTTTCTCACATGCTATACTTTAGACATTTCTTTTTCTTTCTTTTACTTAATGAAAATTAAATAGCCAGAATGTGGGCAGAGTCTGAGAAGGCCAATATCCTGGTAGTTTAGGTTTGATGTTGGAAAAAAATGAGATACTAGGAAGTCAGTCAACAATTATAACAAAATAAGATTTACTTACCTATAACAGAAGGAGGATATTCCACAAAAATAGCCCCTGAGGACATCTCCATTTCATTCCATCACATAAAATTCCCTAACCTGAGTTGCCTGTCATTATCTACTAACCAAGCATCAAAGGCTTCCTGGAGCTCTTTGTGGCTGTTTTGTACTTAGGGGACCAAGGAGTAATATAAATCTGAGTTTAATCCCCTGAGCAATTAAGCATTAAGGATGGATTCAATACCTTTTAAGGAAAAATTAACCTACTTTGCTTAAGAGTGAGAATATTTCTCCTACCACTCTGCAGTTAAATAGTAATTCATAGATAACATTTCCCTAGGTTTTTTTTATTTTAACCATGGAATTTCTAGGTACCATTATTGGCAATCCAATGGACCTAGATAGAGGATTGATTTCAGCCAGTTAATGAAATTGAACTTGCCACTTCAATATAAGCTCAATAATTCCTTCAACAAATACATATTGAGCACCAATGTGTGCAACCCTTTGTCCTAATTTCATAAAGGTAGTTTTGTCTCTGTCTTTCTCTTCACTTGTTCAATATAACATATATAGACGTGTGTGTGTATATAGTGTATATATTATTATTATTATTATTATTGCTTTTAGCTGAGGCAATTGAGGTTAAGTGACTTGCCCAGGGTCACACAGCTAGGGAATGTTAAGTGTCTGAGAACAGATTTGAACTCAGGTCCTCCTGACTTCAGGGCTGGTGCTCTATTCACTGTGCCACTAGCTGCCCCCCATAGTGTGTGTGTATATATATATAGTTGGAAAATCTAGATCATCAAGATTCTATAATAAACAAGACTATGGAAATAACATCTTTTATCAGAGCAATGGCATTAAGATATTTTTAAAAGATGTATGTTTTCCAAAAGTTTTCTCCAGTGACATGGTAGATTTGAGGTCCAAAGAAAACAAAGATTTTCTCTTGATGGAGTTCTCCAAAATGTTCTTCTCAAATAACATTGAGTCAGTTGAAAACAAACCCAGAAAAAGACTCCTTGATGAAATCCATAGCAATGAAAAAGATATCTGTACAACCATCTATCTTGGATAAATTAAATGAAGAACACAAAACACTGAGTGTATGTTATACAACTTGACAGGTACGTCATCAAATTTGTCCATTATATGTATGTCTTGAAAAGTCACAGTGGATAACAATGAACAAGGTTTGGGCTGAAATAGAATAAATTCAGACACCATTGCTTTTTGCAAATAGTGGTACACTATCAATGACCTCTCACCTGTCAGTGTTATAAAAGCATATCTCATTAATACCAGTATTCTCCAAGTAGTCTCTAGGTACTAAAGGAGGACTAAAATTTCAGAGAAGTAAAAGAGCAAATAAAAGATACATAGTGAACAAGAGTCAAAAGCAGCATGTTACCAACAACAGCCTTTACCCTAAAGTATACTTTTAAAGGTAAAAGACATAATTGATTAATGGCAAAACTAGAATTAGAACTCAACTCTCCTTGTTCTTGATTCCATACTCCTGTCACATAAGTATTACCTCTTATTTGCCAAACCAAAATTCATAACTCAATGTAAGAGAACAATTACTAGTCAACAAATAAGCATATAAATCCATAGGACCTGTTTCAGTGCTTTACACATAACAGATACCTCACCCTTCTGGGTCTCAGTTTCCTACTGTGTCAAATGAAGGAGTTGGAATAGATCATCTTTAAGAGCCCTTCCAGCAGTTCCAATGAACATAAATATACTCCATGAGAATAAGGACAATATTCAGTGTATTTTGATAGAAGAAACTATGGGTGTTTTACTCCCTGCCTCAGAAATATGGCACTTAAAACTAAGAAACATCTGTGTCAAGAGACACATTTAGTTTCTTGAGCCCCAGGCAAATAGCCACTGAATACTTAGCAAGCTTTAGTGAAGATAGCATAAAAATTAACCTCACACCATGCACTTGTTTGTAAGGCACACTGAGAAAGAATATGGAGTCTTATCATACCTGCCATTACAAAATGTGGCAAGAATCAGGGCACATCCACACTCACCTTAAAGAGACACCAAATGGGAATTGAGTAAGCTGTGGCTGAAATACTGCAAGACATAACAGGAAAATATAAAGGAACCTAGAGTAAATAGTTTTCTCACTATGTGTATGAGCTTTAGTTTTCTACTTTTACAATCCTACGGGGAGCTAATAATACTATTAACTAAGTATTAACTAAGTAAGTATTAATGTTTACAAAATATTTTGGACCCTTGGAGGAAGGTTTCATGTATGTGGATACATAGGAAAAATAAGACATTTATTGGAGGTGACTCACTCGGTTCAAGCTTGTCACTGCCACTCAGACAATTCGAAGAGCATGTTCTATTAATGGGACAGGGCCACCATCTGGGTATACACATTTTCCCCCAAAGAACTATATGTAATTATTTCCATTGTTACTATTGGTCCAAAGAAAATAAAAAATATGTTTGTCACCTAGATTTTTAAAATTGGATGAAATTGGCCAAACACATTGTAAAAAATGCAATTCTTCACAATGTATATACATTCATAGAAATTTTGTCCAAAATGACATTTGGTGCTTAAGCCCATGCCCTTCAATTCAGTTTCATTAAGTGCCTGTTATGTGCAAAGCACCATGCTATATTGGTTCAGACGCAATGCTATCCACATTGCATTTCTATTGGAAGAGTTGATAATGTACACAATTACTGCAATACCAAATAATATTTAAGCATGTCACAGATGGGTAGGCAATATTCTGTGGGAGGTGCCAGCAGGCAAGAAGTCCATCCCAACTAGATGCATTAAGGAAAGATTCGTGAAAAAGGTGGCATTGGATTGGCATTAGAAGAAATGAGAATTCAGTAGATAGAAGAGGATGGAAGCTGTTCCAAATGGCACAGGAAGCAGAGGTACAAAGTTGATAAAACTGTATGTTTAGGGGAAATAAGTTGATTCCAAATATAACAAATCATAGCATATGTAGAAAGTTATAAAATGAGGTAAGTTTGGAAAGACAAGAAATTGTCAGGTTACAAAATGGTTCCAGTATCAGGCAAAAGAGTCTGGACTTTATTTGCCACATAAGAACAAGCCACTAAAAGTCTTCTGACATGAGCTTCAAAAGACAATTGAATCATCAACAATATTAACTAATCATGATATTTGAGGTATCTTTTTTTAAAGCACTCTATAAATACTTTCCTCTTCCAAGACAAATACCATGGTTTCTCTCATACACATTAAGGAACACAGAAAAATTACATGAACTGATCAGTATGGGAATTGTTCTCAACACATAAAATTAGAAATAGTCTTGCCCCCAGGATAAAATAGTTTATGGCAGTCCTCAGCTTTCCCCAGCAAGTTTCAAATAGGGGAAAGCACAAACTAAAATCACTACCAGAAATGAAATTTAGAACTGTGTTAGATTTGACTTAACATTATTCCTAATGCACATTCTATTCTATCTCCCGCGCTTCTTTCCAGTGTGGATTGGCGCATGAAGTAGTCAAGATCCCCAAACTTCATAGGGTTTGGTAAAGTGAAAAAGAATTATTTCTTTCACTTCCTATCCCAGAGTACTTTCCATATAATACCCATGCCCTAAATGTTTGTTGGATTGAATTCCACTGAAGATGGGTTTTCTAGCTTTCAATACCATTATTATAGATTCATGGTGAGTCAAAAAAAAAAAAGTTTTTGTCTGAAGTGAATTCTAGATGGTTTTAGGATATGAGGGAGATTTTCTGTATATTTTCTGTAGGCCATGGCCTCTGCTTACAGACACTGTGCAAGAACTTCAGGTTTATATGCTAATTATATTCAAGCAGAAAATCTTATATAAATATCAATACTTTAGCTTACATTGAAAAATAGGAGACAAGCTCCTTTCCAGTAGGAAAGAGTTTTTTTATGTGAGAGAGGGAGATAACACTTGTATTCCTAGTACAATGCCTTACACATAGTAACAGCTTAACAAGTACTTGTTAATGAATGAATGAGAGTTGCATGCCTCTTGCATACTTGCATAACACAATGGAAGTAATAGAACAGGACATAACTAAATTTGAGAACTTTGTCTTCCCCCATGAAATCTAGTAAGTTCCATTACTCTACATAGGTGCTCAATGTTTATTGAATAATTTAATTAACTCAAGCTAGAACAGGATAGATAAGCAGGATATGAAAACAAGATGGGAGGGATTGGTGGGAGATTAGAAAATAGAATAAATTACCCCACTGAAACATATGTTTATCTGTAGTGAGTTACTTTCTGAAGCATAAAATCATAGATTTGGAGCTGGAAAGAACCATAAAAAACACCTGATCCAACTCTTTTTTTTTTTTTTTTTTTTTTTTTAACCAGTGAGGAAACTGAGGTCCAGATTGGTTAAATAATTTGCCCAAGGTCATACAAGTAGTAATTGCCAGAGCTAGATCTCAAACTCAGAGGTCTAGATTTCAAATTGATGTGTGTGTGTGTGTGTGTGTGTGTGTGTCTTTGTGTATCTCTGTCTCCATCTCTTTGTCTTTTGCAATAGGTTATCATCCCAATTAACTAGTGTACTGGTGCACTGTTCTTTCCAATGCATCTCATTAAATATTTTTGTGTGTGTGTGTGTGTGTGTGTGTGTGTGTGTATCCAGCCAAATACTGAGATAACTATAGGCATTCTACCTGAAGTCTAAGTGTAAAATCTAGGAGACAGTACTTGGAGGAAGAAAGATGAAATGAAAGGTAAGAATATAGTTTTATGAAAAAAAATTAGGGAGCAGAATTCTACTCCCCAGCATTAATTGGAGCCATAAAACTCAAGTCAATCCATCAAGCCACAGAGAATGAATGATTCCTGCTAACAGATCTTCTTGACACCAATTGTCAAAATG
>JAJPUD010004088.1:0-32702 GCA_023553655.1 Myrmecobius fasciatus
TTCAGAAGGAAGGCCCTAGGTGGAGAGAGGGGTGGCAAGGGAATTAGGATAGGATTTCTTACAGATTGTGGAACTTGAGCTGAACTGTATGTCAGGGGAGCCAGGAGAGTGAGATGAGGAGGGGGAAAATTCCCAGACTTGGGAGATGGCTAGGGAAAATTACCAGAACTGGGATAAGTAGTGTCATATTCTAGGAATATTAAGTAGACCAATGTGACTGTATCATAAAGTTTAAGAAGACTGGAAAGGCAGGAAGGGGTCAACTTGTGAAGGATTTTTAACATCAAACAGAGCATTTTATATTTAATCTTGGAAGCAATAGGGAGCCACTAGAATTTATTGTTTTGGGGAGTAACGCAGTCAGACTTGCCCTTTAGGAAAATCACTTTGGCAGCTGATTGGAGTGATCACAGATCTGAGGCAGGGAGACCCATCAACAGGCTATTGTAATAATCCAGATGTGAGGTGATGAAGGCTTTCTTTCCACTATACTTCAATGTTCTTTAATACAGGATGTAGTATTTATCAATATAGCAATTTAAAAGGAAAAGAAAGAAAACTCTGTGGCTCATTGACAGTTGAGATGTAGCAGGCAACACATTTGTAATTCCAGTGATTGATTGGTCCTACAGGGCTTCTCATGGACCACATTACAATTTCCCAGTGCAGTCCAGTCCATTGTCTTCTTCCCATTTGATACTGAGCCCAACCGAGTGAAAAGGACAGTGGACCTGGCATCAGGCTGAGCTGGTTTCAAATCCTACCTCATTTGCTTACTAGCTGTGTGACCAATTTTTGCCTCAATTACTACCTAGCCCTAAGCACTGAATGGGTACAGACAGCCTCAGTCAAACTGAGATCAGTTAAAGGCCAAGGTCTCTCACTACATCCAGGGCCATCTTCAGTCTCTTGATCTATATCTGGCCACTGGACCCAGATAGTTCTGGAGGGAAAAGTGAGGCAAGTGACCTCGCACAGTCTTCCCTCTCTTAAATACAAATTCACTTGCATGTCATAGCATCACCTCCATGATGCTATGGTCCTTTTAGAGAATGAAGGACAAACAACAATAATAACAAACAACAACGATGACTCTGGGCAAGTGGTTTCATCTCTCACATTCATATAGCAATTTAAGTTTTATTTACTAAGTGCTTTCCTCACAACAATCCTGTGAAGTAGATAGTACAATCATTGCCCCCATTTTACAGGTGAGCATACAGAATTAAAGTGATTTGGCTAATAAACATCAGACATAACACCAGCAGAGCCTAGTTCCTAGTGTCCATGTGGGGCATTCTCCAGACCATGGTCCCTCTGCAATAATACTGCTATGCTTTGTGCTGATGGAAAGACCAATTCAAGAAAATGTAGCTACTTGGACAAATGGAAGTAATTCAGTTTCTTGGCCATGGCACACATGGCACAGCAGCTCTGTAGACCTTCAGTTTGATGGTCAGTCTAATCCCTCTTCTCTCTCAAACTTTTCTTCAGAGCTAGCTCTGGTAATGCATGTGTCAGTCTCACTATCAACGTGGACATCCCTGGCAAGTCTACTGCCAAGGTAAGAGAACTTCTCCATTCAAAACTTCACCATTTACTGTAACTGATGGTTCCACCTGTGGATGGTGTGGTGCTGGCTGATGGAGGACCTGTGTTTTCTTGGTGTTAATTATTAGACCAAAAAAAAAATTTATTGGCCTTCCAGTTGAATTGTTTTAGGGAGATTCTAAAGATCACCTAGTAGGATAAGATACCAGACACTGAGGTCCTTTCTTGAGCTAAACTGCCAAGCATCCCAACTCTACTGCAGAGAGCACAGCTCCATTGCGCTGTCCACATGGTTCAAAAGCCAAATGTATGCTTGCCAAAAAAATTATTTTTATGGAGAATTCACACAGGGTAAGTGCTCACAAGGTGGTCACAAATCAGGACACAAGGACACTCAAGTAATCTCTTAAGAACTTTAGAATCAGTCATATGACATGGGAGACACTGGCACAGGACCACCCAGCTTGGCTCTATGAGCAAAGCAGAATTGAATAAGCCCCAAAGAAATGCAAGATGTACAAAGTTAGAAAAGTCACCCCAAATGTTCATGTGGACTATTTGTGTCTGAACTGTGGCAGAACTTTCCAAGTTCTGATTAGCCACAATTGGACACACTATAGCTCGACTCTAACATAGGGATATCATTTTTGGTCCTCTGAGAACGAAGGACAACAACCAACCAGCTACTTGGGCACTAGGTAGGAAGGAGTTCATTCATTTGTCCACTTGCAGAACTGGCAGTGGTTGAGGAATACTCCCCCCCCCCCAATTCTTAGTCCCTTTTCCTTTTGTCTTAAGTAGCCATGAGGCTCACTGCCTCCTTTTGATGGGCTTGACCCATAGTGGCCATTTAGTAAATGCTTGTCAGTTCACTATCTCTTAGGCAGCAGATCTTTGCCTTTTGTGGCTATACATTAATGTGGATCGACACCTATCCATCTTCCTCCACTGTCCCCTCCTTTTATTTGTGCCATGGACAATGAACAAACTGTAGATTTAATCATGGCACTGATTCCTGACACAGCTAACAGCTTTTAAGAGGTCAGGCTGAATTGAAAATGGCAGTAGACAGAAACTAGCTGCTACTGAATTCACAGTGGAAATCACTTATTTTAATTTACTTTAATATAAATTCATCTGGGCTCTGTCATTTTTTTTATTCTATAATTATTATTCAATGGTAATTTGCAACAGTCTGGAAATAATCTGCTCTGGCAAAGCAGCCTGGGACCAGTGTACCGTTCTTAGAGAATTTGATAGTTGTCCTTTCTGATGATGGAGGTACCAAGATGAGTATTCACAGAAGAAAGGGGTAATTCATGTTCCCCTTCTCCATCTTTCTTGCTGCCCATTAAGGAAGTTGTTACACTATAATACACCAAAAACACAATGTTTCCCCAAAACTTTCCCCTACAGTTACTTAGCCAAGTTTAGCAACTACCCAAATTCCAAAGAGTCGCTTGTTGTCAAGGGAAAGAGTAAAACTGTTATCACCTGCTTAAGCACTGCTGACTGATGTATATTCAAAAGCAAATCAACACAGCCTCACCCACTTTCTTGCATCCAGGAAACTAGATGAGACCAGTGTCTCAGAGATATAGTGTCAATGGATTGCTTTTCTTTTCTTTTTTTTTTTTCCTCTTTTTCTGGGGAAAAGGGGAGGAAGGGCAGAATTGCATTAAAATGTAATGTTTGTCAATGGCAGTGATGATAAAAAAAATAAAAAATAAAAAAAAGGGAAAACTTCCCAGCCCATTGCCAGCTATAAGGTATGCAGCAATCTGAATACATTGGTAATGTGAGGGACTGATTAGTCCTGTAAGGCTGCCTACAGGTTAGCAGGCCTCATTTCAAATCTCTGACAGCAATATATGTCGTTTCATGCTTCATCCTCATTCCCCATGTTCAACACAAACCGGGGTCACTCTATATATGGAAATCACTGTCTTCAGGGCAAAAAAATTAAAAAAGGTGAGATTGCCGCTTTAACCTCACTGGCCTCAGAAAATATGTTTTAGTCTGATACATTATACTAGTAGGAATTATTTATCAAGAAGATACAAGCTTGATATTTCAGAAATAATGAGATGTTCTGGTTTTGCAGCTGAAATTTTATGGTCCAGAGAGCATCAGCTATGAATCCGGGGGAATGAAGTAAACTTGCAATGGATGATATACACCAGGCAAGCCAGAGTAAAATGGCCGTGCAAAGGGCAATATGGCAGTTATAACACAGCACAAAAGTGGTGGTGGCCAGAGGCCCTTCGTTGCTTAAAAAAAAAAAAAAAAAAAGAATATATTTTAAAGAGGGATGAGTTGGGTCCAGGCATGAAAATCCTTGAATTTTACTTATCGATATTTTATGTGGAGGAGATCCAACAGGATGAAGAAAAGGTTATAAGCATTGTACTCTATAGCCAATATGAAATATTTAAAAATACAAGAACATAATTTGATGGGGATGGTGACTTTTCACAATGCTCTCTAGTGCAACTTGTCATGTCATGCCAAAGTTATAGCCAATGTTACTTATGGGATCTGTAGTGACATAATAAATGCATGTATTTGTGAAAAATCTGAGTTTGAATATATTATTTAGCTTAGGTTCTTGTCACCTAAGTTGTCTTCACTGATATAAGGCCAGTGATCATGTGACATTTCCTTTAGAATAAAATTTGGTCATTTTACATTCTCATAAATATCAAAATGGAGTCTTCAAAATGAATAATGAAGTTCTTTAGTGCACTGTTGGTGGAGCTATGAACTGGTCCAATCATTCTGAAAAGCAATTTGCAGCTACTTTTAAAAGGTTTTATTTTGTGCATACTTTTTGACCCAATGATATCATTACTAGGTCTATCCCCTAAAAAGATAATAGAAACAGGAAAAAGACCCTTATGTACAAAAAATATGTATAACAGCTCTTTTTATGGTAGCAAAGAATAAGAAACTATCAATTAGGGAATGGCTGAACAAGTTATAGCATATGGATGTCCTTTTGTGCTATAAGAAATCATGTAGGGCATGGTTTCAGAAAAAATATGAAGACTTGTATGAACTGATACAAATGGAAGTGAGAAGAACCAGGAGAACAGTATATCCAATAACAATATCAACAATAATGATAACAATAATAACAAGATCCTAATGATCCATTCTGAAAGACTTAGCAACTCTGATCATTGCAATGACCAACTACAATTCTAAAGGACTCAGAATAAAACGTGATATATACCAGCAGATATGAAGCTAATGGACTCAAAGTGTAGATCAAAGAATATGTCTTTTTCATTCATTTCATTCATCTTTTGGTTCATTCATTCCTTCTTTCAATCTGACTGATGTAGGAATTTGTTTTGTATGACTAAGTTTATTTGTCATAGGTTTTGTTAGTCTTCCCTTCTCAATGGGTGGGAGAAAGGGAGGGAGAGGGAAAGAATTCAGAACTAAAAAACAAAATACAATTGAAAATAAAACAGACTTTTAAGTCTAGAATACAGGTCCTTGTTCTGACAGAACTTTTTTTGTCACAATGAAACATTGGAGAAGGACTTCAAGGGGGGCTAGACATAAACAATCTATAAGTATAGCAAAAATCTACCAAGATTCTGTTTTTTTCTTGGTTCCCTGGGATCAATTATGACTCAGGATATCAAATACATAATTCATAAAACTAGGGATGTTGAGCTTGGAGAAGATGCATTACAAATATCTTCAAGTATTAAAAGGTATGTCTTATAGAAGATAGATTAGATTTGTTCTACTTAGCCTCCAGAAAATAGAAATAATGAACTGACTCAAGAGATATGTGTTTTCCCAACATGAAGTTTCTAGGTGGGTACCAAATGACCATTTTGGCAGGGATATTGCAGAGGAATGTGGAGAGAGATTCCTGTTTGGGTATGGATTGGATTAGGTGACTTCGGCCATCCCTTCCAATTCTGAGATTCTACAATTCTGTGAAAACTAAGTTTGGAGCATCCCAAGGTCCAGAAATTCAATCACATGCTTTAAGAAATTCCCATGATTTCTGAGGAAATTAGAATGCTTAACAAATAAATTTAATCTCCTTCAACCTTTCCCTCCTCCCAATTCTTCCTCTTCCTCTTCCTTTTCTTTCTCTTCCTCCTCCTCTATTGTTTGATTTCATTTGTGAGAGGAAATCCTTCCACTTCTACACAGTTGGGTAGAAGTGTAATTTATAATTGTGTAATTTATAGTCTCAGACAGCTTCCTGGGGTCATATGGTGAGAGATTAGGACAGCTCACATGGGTAGTATATATCAGAAACAAGACTTAAACTAAAATTTTCCTGAATCTAAGGCCAGGCTTCTTCTAGTTTGGCAGGTCTTCTTTTGAGGCACAATATCATTTGGGAGTTGGAAAAAATCTTAGTCATTTTATTTACACCGTTCATTTTACAGATGAGGAAACTAGAATCCAGAAAAGTCAAATAACTTGATCTCACACAAGTGGTATTTGAACCAAAGTTCTCTACCCATCACTCATTTCACTGTATATCACAAAAGTTAATTATTCGAACATGCTCCAGAATTAAAATGGTTGGGGAGCACTGGCTTGGACTCATAAAAACTTTCTTACTTTGGCTTTTATATTACTTCATTTTCCTAAATCTTTCCTGCTCTCTGATTTCATCTCCTCTTTCTTTATTGATTCTTCTTGTTTCTTCTATTTATTCTCCCCATTCTTGATTCTGTTCTTTTCTCATATACTCCAGTTCTTCAAAACCTTTTCCAATCTTGTAGCTTCAGCTCAATCTTTGGACTAATGACTACCACATTTATATCTCCAGCTTGAATTTGAACTCTAATTCCACATTTCCAATAATTTTTGTATATATCATCTTCTTGTGCTAAATCAAATATCCTATTTCTATTATTAGAATGACCAATATTTTAAATACTCAAGTTAAAAATCTTTTTTTTCTCCTTTACTTTTTTTGTTTTTCTTGGATTTTTTGGTCTTTTTTAAAAATAATATTTTTCTTTTTTTTTTTTAGTAAAGCTTTTTATTTTCAAAACATATGCATGGATAATTTTTCAACAATGACCCTTGTAAAACCTCGTGTTCCAAATTTTCCCTTCTTTCCTCCCACTCCCCTCCCCTATTTGGCAAGTAATCCAATATATGTTAAACATGTTAAAATATATGTTAAATCCCATATGTGTATACATATTTATACAATTATCTTGCTGCACAAGAAAAATTAGATCAAAAAGAAAAAAAATGAGAAAGAAAATAAAATGCAAGCAAACAAGAACAAAAAGAATGAAAACGCTATGTTGTGATCCACATTCAGTTCCTACAATCCTCTCTTTGGGTGTAGAGGACTCTCTTCATACAAAATCATTGGACAAGTTAAAAATCTTAAAGCCATTTTTAACTCTATCAAGAATCATACAATGTTATTGTCAGAAGTGATGACCTTAAAGGTAATTTAGTTCAACTTCCCCATTTGATAAATTAAAACAAACAAAACAAAACTCACAAAGTTTTACTTATTTGGCTAAGGTAAAATGATTTCTAATTTAGAGAATCAGAAGTAGAACCCAGATCTCCTGAGTACTAATCTGGTTATCTTTCTTTACACTGTATTGTCTCCCTCTGATTCTCTTAATCAAGCATAAAAACACCTTGATTTTTCTTTTACAATATATCTTTCCTTCACATATCTCTTCCTTTCTTCATGTGACCAGCCTATATGTAATATGTGATATACCAAAACCTGAGCGGTAACATGGTACAGTGAGAATTTGAAATCAGAGAATGCAAATTTGAATCTCAGCTCTGTTACTGTTGGTGTGATCTTGGTCAAATCATATGCCTCCCAGGCACTAGGGATAAAACAAAATAAAACGAACAAGAGAGGGGAGAGAGAGAGAAGAGAGAAAGGAAAAGAGGGGGGTGAGAGAGACAGAGAGAGACAGAGACAGAGACAGAGACACGAGAGGAGAGAGAGAGACAGAGAAACAGAGAGAAAGGGAGAGAGAGAGACAGAGAGAGAGGGAGGGAGAGACAGAGAGAGGGAGGGAGGGAAGAAGGGAAGGAGGGAGAGAAGGAGGGAGGGAGGGAAGGAGAGAGAGAGAGAGAGAGAGAGAGAGAGAGAGAGAGAGAGAGAGAGAGAGAGAGAGAGATTCCTGCTCTCATTCTACAGGAAGGAGGTTCCTTAATAAACTTTTCCTAGGTATTAGTGGAATCACTGATCAGTCAGTTTCAACCTTTGCTTCTACGATTACCAAGGCTAAGGGAAAATCAACAATGTTATTTATTTGAAGAAATGCCTCTTAGAGGCTCTGGTTATTAGGAATATGAATCATTTCCCAAACCCTCCAGTTATTACTAGTACTATTATTTTAAAAGCACAGGCTAATGACCATGTATATATTCAAGGAAAGATACTGGTTCTTCTAACTCCACTCAAATTAAGAGATTTAGGAAGTACCAACTGTTCCTGCCTCTGAGCCAAATGGGAAGAAAAGGATGCCAATATTTCCATGAAGAGCTGAGAATGACCAACAGTAAATTAACATAGATAAAATGGCCAAAAATAGACTGTGAGCTATAAATTCAAGGACACTAGAGCACCTCCTTAAAAAAAAAAAAGACTCTCTGTGTTACTTTTCCAATTAAAACAACAGAAACAACATTTTAAAGGCCATCAGGGCTTCTCCTATTTATGTAAGGGAGAAGATGGTCAGTAGTGAGCTACTGACCAGACCTTACTGGATGAAATAACAGACATAGTTAGTTTCACCTGATTTTAAAATTCATAAATTCAGGGAAGAGGAAGAGGAAAGTCAACTGGAAAGCAAGATTTTTATCTTTTTTTTTTTTTTTCCAGTGAAGTTCAACTTATATTTCCTGCTGCACCATCTTCTACGGAATCTCCAATTTTCAGAAGCAGCTCTGTATGCAGTGGATAGAGTCGGGAAAACCTAAGTTCAAATGTGACCTCAGACTCCTATTAGCTATGTGATCCTGGGAAAGTCACATAGCTTCTGCTTGCCTTCATCCACTGGAGAAGGAAATGGCAAACCACTCCATTATCTTTGCCCATGGACAATATGGACCCCAGGATCACAAACAACAATTCAATAGCCATGTTTTCTTCTTGTGTGTGTCTTTCAAAAATAAATTACATTACTTATGTTTAACTAGGACACTGTATGGGTCATTCATTTATTCATTAAATAAGTACCTATTGGTTACCTATTTTTCCCCTACTGTGCCAGGATTGGGGTATAATGAGCCCAGGAGAACGATAAAGAATTCTGACTCTTCTTTTAAGTCATGAAGCTTCCCCACTACTAGATCCAGTCTGGAGTATGTATGCGGGACCAGATTAGATGAGTCTTTTAATGGAAGAAAATTGAGAACTTTCTCTGACCATTATCTTTCCATCTCTAGCTGTGAGTAGCCCCTGAGGGAAGGTGGCAAGGGAACAGAAAGACTTTAGTTTACACCACACAACTTCCCTTTCAAGAGACACTTTCTACCTTTTATTGATCTCCAGCTTTAAAGGAGAAGAGGAGTGAGACCTTCCAGATTTAATAGTTTCTGACACCTGCTTCATTGTCCTTTCAGGGAAGGTTGCTAGGGGCCACTGGAGTGACTTTCATTTTCATCAGTGTTGCCAGCCTATTCTGGTGATGTGGGGAGCTTCCAGTTGGAAGAGAAGCAACATTTCCTTTAATCTTCAATTCCTTGAGGGAAGAGAAAGAGGAAATTCAAGGAAAAAACAGGCCTTCCATCTCCTGTTGTAAAAATGCAACTTCTATCTCCTTTATCTTTTACCTAATCTCCAGGTTTCAAAGGAAAAAAGAGGAGCAAATTAAGGCCTCCAAATAGACAATTTGACAATTCTACATGTCTACCTTTTCATTCTGGCTTGTCTCCTGCCTAATCTCCAGCCTCTCCTGGGAAGAGAAATAATGCTTTCCATATAATGTCAAACATGATCATACCTGGTCATAACCTCTAATATCTCAGTAACTTTGAAATTCTATAGGCCATCATCCAAGCTACATTTCCCATATTCCACCATCTGATAACTTATTATCATCTTCCCAAAGTCTCAACGAAACCCTACCCACTACTTCCATTGTGCCCTCTGATCATTCCATATACTTATATGTTTATTCCATATACAACAAAATTCCCTTCATTGCAAACTTTTTCCTCACCCACTCTTTCCATTTTATATCAATCACCAGTTTCCCTTTTCCTCCTAGCTAACTGGCTCCCTGGCCATCCTTTCCAGAACTACCTGGACCATCACTCATTCCCTTTGGCTTGCTGGTCAGAGGAACTGGAATATTTCTTGCTCCCCCTTGGTTATCTCCCTACCTCCAAAACTCCATAATCTGTCCTTCTTTAAGGGACATTAAATTAATTTCTACTGTCTGATTAAACTCCAGGTAGATGTTACCTACAGACTTTCAGATAATTTTCTTTCCTTCTTTGATGAGTTTGATACAAGGTACACAATTTTTCTCTCTTCCCCAACTCCTACCCTCAGATTAGGGGACTTCAATACACATAACAACCCTCCTTTTAACATCTTAACCACACAGTTTCTCAACCCAAGGATTTCCCATAATCTCCTCTATGCCATTTTATCACATTGCCAACTATGCCCTGATGAGCACCAGCCTTAGATGGCTCCACCATTTGTTACTATAATTCCTATACACATATCCTGCTGAATGAAGGTGAAGAAAATCATGTAACCATTCTGACAGGGCTCACTATAGACTTATGTTAAGCAACCTCAACTGGGCTCTCACTGGTCCTGGAATTCTATAACTCTCTTAACAATTTACTCTCCCTCTGTATACAGCAGCTCTTCCAAATCATTTCATCTTTCCTCAGACTTCCTTCCCTCTCTTCCCCCCCCCATATTTTATGGAAAAAAATTGAGGATGTTTGCCATGAGGTCTCTCCCTTCCCTTCTTCCTCATTTCTTATCACTCATATGGCTCCAAGCACTCTCCTCCCTTCTATCTCACATAAAGAGGTGGCCTTATTCTGCACAAGCAATTCCATTCCATCCCATCTCCTTCAATAAATTGCTTTCTCTGTCATCCCTACTTTATTACTTATCTTCACTCTCTCCCTCTCTATTGATTCCTTCCCTATTGTCTACAACTATACCCATGTTTCCCCATCCTCAACAGATTCTTCCACTTATGTTAACATATCTATTCTGCCTTTCGTGGTTAAACTCTCTGAGAAAACCATCCACAATAGGTTCTTCTACTTTCTCTCTTCTTAACCTCCTACAATCTGATTTCTTATCTTTCCACAGAAAACTCTGGTAACCACAATTATCATCTATGTCTTAATTGTCAAACCCAATGACTTTTTCTCAATCCCCAATTTTTTTTAAATTTCTGCAGCTTTTGATACTATTGATCATTTTTTTTGTCCTTGATATTTTATATTGCTCTCTACTTATTCTTCTCCTACCTTTCTGATCATCCCTTCTCATTCTCCTTTGCTGAATCCTCAAATAGAGCCATGAATTCAGTTTTGTGTATTTCAGATTCAGAGCTGTCAGGACATCAAGGTGAATCCAAGCACTATGTAGTTAGAAATGAGAGGAGCAGGGGGACAAAAAAAGAGTCAGATGCTATAGGGAAAACCAGAGAAATCAAGAAGAAAAGATCAGGAGAGAGAGCAAGGAGGAAGACTAAGAAAAGGATATGAATATTGGCAATTAAGAAATAATTGGTAACTTAAAAGAGAACAATTTCAGTTAAATGATGAGGCTGAAAGCCAAAATTCAAAGTTATGGGAAATGAATGGGAAGAAATATCAATGGATTGGGAAATGACTGAACAAAGAGTATGTATGTAATGTAAAAATACTGTGTAGTAAGAAATTATTAATATGAGGAATTTAGAAAAATCTGAGAAAACCTGTATTAACTGACAAAGAGAAAAAAAAGCAGAATTGTATGAACAATACATACAGGTACAGTTATGTAATTGAAAGCAACACTGAAGGCAAATAAAATGATATTTGTTGCAATGACAACAAATTTCAATTTTAGAGAAGAGATACATCCTCAACTATCTGTTGATTATCTTCTATTTTCTTGGGCAAATTCTTTAATCTCTCTTGGTGATCTGAAGATTAAATCTAACTCTCTGACTTCCCATCTCTTCCCAGCACACATATCATATTCCAGTCATGATTCTCATCCCATTAAATTTTTGTGACATATATGAGGTCACATTTGTCTCTCTGTAATAGAATCACTAACTCACCTTGCTTATTAACCCTTCTCCCCCGCCCTTTGTACATTTGTATGTGTACACATTTGAGGCAGTAGGTTTTATTACTTTGCCACTTTTTGGATTTTGTCTCCATCCACTGGAGTATCCATCTCCTCTGTGATTCTTTGCCCTATATTATAGCTATTCTCCACAGCAAGACTTCTTAAACTTTTTCCATTCACAAACCCTTTTTACCTGAGAAATTTTTATGTGACCTCAGATATATAGCTATATAAAATATGCATACAAATCAAACATTTACTGATAATAAGTCATAATTTCATGATTTCATTCATTCAGTTATGGGACCATATGGAGTCATGAACCACAGTTTAAGAAGCTGAATTCTATAGCACCTGGTTCTGTAGATTGCTGCCCTTGCATTCCCTCATTTGATTAAAGAGAAAATCAACGTCTATTTAAGTTATATGATCACTGTTGTGAATGTGATCACCAACATGACTTCCATCATCATCAACATTGTTATTATTGTTATTTATAATAATAATTGGATGACAGGCTATTTAATTTGGGGAAAAGAAATTTTTGGGGAGAGTTTTCTATTGTACAGTGTTCTTTTCACTACAACAGCTGATCCTTGCTATTCCAAGTGGGCAGAATAAGCAGTTTCCTCCTTCATGACGACCGAGACCCTCCACGTTCTCCCAGTGCTTAGTCCAATGCTTTTAAATCAGTAGGCATTTAATAAATGTTTATAAGTCTGACATTCTTGATGTTTAGTGTTATGCAGGCTATTCCAAAAGTTGTAGTACTATTTTAAGCTTAAATATGTTAAGGATAATAAGCTATTTTTGGAATAATTAAGATATTATAAGAAAAAAATATTAAAGCTTACAACTACACTAAGACTTTTGAGACAACTTTTGTATAATTAAATATACCCAAGTCACAAGTTTAAAATACAGATAATAAGTGCTATGGGTTATCAGTAAAGGGAAAGAGCAATATGAGTTGGAGTTCATAAATCATAGCATTAGTGTTGTAAAAGCCCTTGGAAACCACTAAGTCCATCTCCCTCAGGGAAGGAAATGTGGTATCCTGGAAAATGTACTAGGTTTGAAATAAAATAAAGGACATCAGTTTGAAT
The DNA here is from genome assembly GCA_023553655.1 of Myrmecobius fasciatus. Lineage (NCBI taxonomy): Eukaryota > Metazoa > Chordata > Mammalia > Dasyuromorphia > Myrmecobiidae > Myrmecobius > Myrmecobius fasciatus. The sequence continues at coordinate 12,961 of JAJPUD010004088.1, forward strand.
CCTCACTCAGTAACTGAACTTCCACTTAACCCTCAGAAAAGAAAAAATGACTTGCCTAAAGTCACACAAATGCGTTTGATATTTATTAAGTGCCTATGGGGCACAGCAGATAGAGCACTGGACTTGGAATCTGGAAGACTCATCTTCTTAAATTCAAATCTGGTCTCAGACACTTACTAGCTATGTAATACCCTGGGAATCACTTATCCCTGTTTACTTCAATTTTCTCATTTGTAAAATGAACTGGAGAAGGAAATGGCAAACTACTTCAGTATCTCTGCTGAGAAAACCCCAAATAGGATCATGTAGAGTAGGACATGATTGAAACAACTGAAAAACAACAAATGTGTCAAGCACTGCAGGCTCTGGGGATACAAATACATACACAACTGTCTAAATTCTTGGGTCTCATTTCCATCTTCTGTAAATTGATAGGATTGGTCCCTCATTTTTTAGATGAAGAAGCAGAGGCCAAAAGAGATGAAATGATTTGCCAATAACACCCAGAAACATTGAGGTTGTTTAGTCCTGTCCTCTAATTCTAAAAACTAAGTACTCTTTCTCATACACCATGTTGCTTCAAGGATTCAAAGATATTGCCCTTGAAGGATGAATAAGATCTAGAAAATTAAAGAGGAGATGGAAACCTGGCAAGAATAGAGCATTCCAACTCCTAAAGATAGCAGAAAACAAGTGGGCAAAATTCAATAATTCAAAAAGAAAAATTGAGGGCGGTGGTGGAAGGAGAATAAAACATTAAACCTACTATAAACCTGACATCTCACCCACACCCTCTGTTGTTGACTATTTTTTCCAGGTGGACTCTCTCTTTGCTCAATTCTGATATTATAAGAGGCTCTTCTACTTTGGCATCCCTATAGTGAGGATATGCAGAATAAAATGCATTTATGAAACGTTGATTGTCTGCAAACAGTTTTTCTGAATTTTTGAGTTTGTCCTTCACTTTCCTGCTTTTGATCCTAAGTTTTGAGGGACTATGGGAAAGAAGAAAGAAAATGTCCTCACAAAACAAAAACGGTATTTTCAGAATTCCACTCTGCTGCTTTCAGACTATTTCCATCAACCCTCTTATTCATTTTGATTTATTTCTATCCATAAGCAGACTAATGCTTTTCTATGCTTTTATTGTTCATCAAGAATAGGCCTTCTATTGGAGAAAAATAATGTCTCTACGACCACCACTTTGCTCAATGCAGATCTTCATTAATCTGCAGCCTCTGTACAGGCTTTTAGCAGCAAGCACTTTTGATGGGAATTGAATTTGATACTGCATTATGGTTGTAGGGCTTCTTACAATAGACTGTGTTCTTTTCTGTGTCTGTGCACAATCAGAGAGACCCAATTAAATAATTTGGTGCAATAATGGAGAACAAAAGAGTATGAGGGCTTAAAGTGAGGACTTCAGCATTTGCATTCTGCCTTTCCTATATCATGTTAATTAATTTGCCTCAAAACCAAAGGAAATAACACAATGAGAAACAGCAGAGCTCATCTACAACTTGGAGGCCCTTTAAATGCAGATACCAGACCAAATCAACACTGTAACAAAAGAACATTCTTTACATTTCCATAAGAAAAAATAAAGTTGGCTCTAATGCTAATGTTGAATGATCCTAAGATTAGGATAGGAACAAATACAGTGATGGCTTTCTTAGCCTTGGAGAAAATAAGATTTTAGGAGAACTCAGCTAAAAATCCTGTGGTAACTTCTACAAGTAAAATTTTCTTTTTTTGGGGGGAAGAAAGAGGTCTGGGCCTATGAATTCCCAGAATGGAAACTCCCTTCATGATATAGTTTGGCAGCCTCTTTGAAATTTATAGTTTTAGAGAGTTGAATGGGAATATGAGAGAGAAAGTGATTTGTCTAATGTCACCAGATGATATCAGAGGCAATATTTGGACCCAGATTTTCTTGAAGCTAAGGCTAGTTTGCTATCTATTATATCACAGGTGCCTCACAAGTAAATAGTCTAATTCAATTAGGGCCTTTATACTGGGTAAAACTAACTCATGTCTTTATGATCTTTGACTATATTATTCAATATTTCAAATAACAATATCATATAACATAACATAATAATATTTTGGTTTCTTGAAGTTATATGGAAAATGTCAGTGTCCTCTTATCTGTATGCTGAAGATAACTCTGCAACGGAAGTTAAATAATTTGCCTAAGATCACATGGTAGTATGTGGCAAAGGTAAGAACTTAAGTCCTTTGACTCCAAATCCAATTATCTTTCTAGTATTTCTATGGCTCCTCTTGTTATTATTGCATCTGCTCAGGGAGACTCTCTCAACTCATATTTGTGCAGTTGCAACCTTCGGCCTTACATTCTTAAAAGTATATATAGCTTGAGAGCCCCCATCAATCTGTTTCCCCATCAATAATCAGCCAGGAGATCAATTATCTCTTAATAAAGGCATTTACTCAAATGGTATAGCTCAAGATGTAGCTACAAAACATTTGTAGCTCTCTTATAAATACTCTTAGTATCTGCAGGAAGAATGGGCTTAATCAGAGTATAATGATAATGAAGCATATGCATAGGATACAAATATGGCAAAATTAATTTTAACTCCTAGTACTATAGGACCTTGAAGTCTCTCTCTCTGTTTTTTTTTTTTTTTTTAATTCATACAGGTCCCATGGAGAAGGGTGCTTTCATTGAAATGGTTGCCCAGTTAAATCTCCAAGATCTGCTTCCCTCCATATGTTGATTATCTTCTCTACTATCAGAGATCATGGTCCCCAAGCCTCTTTCTCCTGGGATTTTCTCTATCAGTATTTATTTATTTGGAGTATATTTCTCTGTTCCTTATTGGGTACAATATCTTCCATTGATACAGTACCTATCTCCCTTCAAAGCTCTGAGGCTGATATGGAAGAGACAGAAGAGAAGAAAATTCTCTTTTCCTACTGAAGGGGTTGCTTGTAATCTTCCATTCTGCAACATCTGAAATTAGTGTGGGGCTGGTCTATTTAAAGTCTCCAAAGGTATAGCTAATTTGTTTGCTTAGCCAATTGAATTGTTCTTCCCTTGACCAAGAGAGCTATTTCTACCTCATAAAAAGACCATAGAGTTTTACATCGTATAATACGTAACAACTTCATATTTTATAACTCCATCAAATGGAGGTGGGAAGGGAAATCACCTTCTCCCTCTCTTAAGTTATTATTACATCTGCTGCTACATCAACAACAACTACTATTACTGCTCCTCCTCCTCCTCCTCCTCCTCCTATGAGTATTGGGACAACAACAGGGAAGATATCAAAGTACTTGGGCAAGGACAAATTCATGGAAAGTGAAATGATACTAGAAAGTCCCACTACCTTCCTGTCCAAAGGCACCATATTTATTTGATGGAATATCATCTTCATGCCTAATTTCTCTCTTATAAGTTAATTCAGTTTTTATAAATGAAAACAATTTTAATATAGGAAAGGAAAAGGTAATTTTTCCAAAAATTAAAAAAAAAAATTAAATAGGGAAAAGCTCATTTGTAAAGGGAAAGAATCTTTTCTAAATGTTCATATTGGGTTTATTTAAAATGAATTCTACCAGTAAAGTGTGATGAATTGAATTTGTATAGTTCTGTTGTTCTAGTATGCAGGTCTACCTCTATTAATAATTATAACAATGATAACTCACTTTTGTGTAACAGTTTTTTTTTTTAATTGCAAAGCATTCAAGGAATTCTATGGGATAGACAATGAAAGCATTATTATTCCCATTTTGCAATGAAGAAAACTGGGACTATGAGAATTCAAGTGACTTGCCTATGATCGCATGCTAATGAATGAATGAATGAAGCAGAATCTTCTAATACTAATTCCACTATTCAAGTCACTGTACTGTAGGGCTTCCCATCAAAACAGAGGACTCTCCAAATCAATTCAATAAGTACTTATAAAGAACCTATTATTTTGGGGGCACTTTCCAAAGCACAGGGATGAAGACAAAAATGTAAAGAGTTCTCCTCAAAGAACTTAGGTTATTCTGGGAGAAAACATGAAATGTTCACAGACTAGAGACAGATTTAAATGCCAAATAGAGGAGTTAATATTTTTTCCTATAAGCAATATGGAGCCACTAACATTTCTTGAATAAAGGAATATTGAGATCAGACCTAAACTTTAAGACTTTGAATTTACCAATATGGCAGTTGTGTAGGGCAGGGCTTCTTAAACTTTTCCCACTTACAACTCTCCTTTTCTTCTCAATAGCATTTTGTTTTTCGAATTACATGTAAGATAATTTTCAACATTCATTTTTGTAAGATTTTGAGTTCCAATTTTTTTTCTTCCCTCTCTTACCACGCCCTCCTCAAGATTGTAAGTAATCTGATATAGGTTATACATGTATAATTATTTTAAACATATTTCCATATTTTTCATGTTGTGAAAGAAAAATCAGACCAAAAGGGGAAAAAAAAAAACATGAAGAAAAAAAGTGAACAAAGAAAAAAGGTGAAAATAGTATGAGATTTGCATTTAGTTTCCATTGTTCTCCCTCTGGATGCAAAGGGCATTTTCCATCTTAAGTCTATTGGAATTATCTTGGGTTACCACATTTGTAACTTTTTTTTAATCTAAGAAATTTTTATGTGACTGTGAGTATATAGAATATAAAATAGGTATAAAATCAAACATTTACAGATAATAAATCATAAGAAATAAATTTTCAAAGTTCTTTAGTATATTTATAATTTAACCATTTATTAAAGACAAAAACAAATTTGTGCAGTAATGAGATGGATGTACTTGTTTATTTTTACATAAATAATTAATTGTACTAGTGAAGTGAGCAGAACCAAGAAAATATACATAAGCAACAACAAGATTATATGATGATCAACTGTGATGGACTTGACTCTTCTCAATAATGTGATGATTCAAGGCAATTCCAATAGATATAGGTTGGAAAATGCCATCAGCATTCAGAGAGAGAACTTTGGAGACTGAGTGTTCATCAAAGCATACTACTTTCACCTTTTTGGTTGTTTGTTTCTCTTGGTTTTTCCTATTAGTCTGATTTTTCTTGCATGACATGACAAAAATAGAAATATGTTTAAAAGAATTGCACATATTTAACCTACAACAGATTGCTTGTTGTCTTGGGGAGGGGGGAAGCAAGGGAGAAAAATTTGCACCACAAAGTTCTATAAAAATAAATGTTGAAAACTGAATTTACATGAATTTGGAAAAAATAAATTAATACTGAAAAAATTTTAAAAAAGAATTAGATCTTGGCAAATATGTGATATATTTTACTGTTGCCAATTTTTTTTTGTGATCCCCACATTCAGTTACATGACATCACCTGTCACAATCCACAGTTTTAAAAGCTTTGGTGTAGAGGATATCTTGAAGAGAGGAAAATGAATTAGGAGGTTATTGAAATAGTGCAGGTGAGAGGAACATGAACTAGGGTGGTGGCTTTGGGACTGGAGAGAAAGGAATGGTTATGATAAATAATGTTACGAAGGTATAATCAACAAGACTTAGGAATTGATTGGATGGGGGTGGTGGTAACAGGAAGTAAAGCACGGAGGTTTATTCTGAAGATATTTCCCCTATTGCCCACAGTTCTTCTAACATCATTGGTGGTCAGACATCTCTATCAGCACCAGGAGCTAAACTGACCCAGGAGCCAGGATTTCTATCTGCTCCTTTTTTCTGAAGGCTTTCTCTGGATTATTTACTATTTTGACCTGGCTCTTATTTAATCTTTCCACTCATACAAGTTATGAATTAAATAAATGGTATGCTGGTTTATTATACAACAATAATTTGTTTATTTACCAATAGGATGGTTGGAGAGGATGAAAGGTAGAAGGAAGTGAGAACAAGAGGACTGATAAAAACATGATCCCAACCTCCCAGTGGGGAAATGGAAATTGTACTATTTTTATAGTAGGGGAGTTTTGTTCCAAGGTAGATTATTTATCTATTTTTTTTCAGATTGAAGCATGTCTTTTTTTTTAAATAATAATTTTTATTTTCAAATTATATGCAAAAATAATTTTCAACATTGACCCTTGCAAAACCTTGTATTCCAAATTTCTCTCCCTCCCTTCCTCTCATCCCCTCCCCTAGACAGCAAGAAATCTATGCTAAATATGTACAATTCTATTACACATATTTCCACATTTATCATGCTGCACTTATCCATTATAGAGATGAAATTAGTTTCATTTTTGTTGAATACTTAGCATTCAGCACTTTATATGGCACATACTAGGTGCTTAATACATACTTGTTGATCAAATGAATGAAAGAAGATGGCTTTCTATGAAGAAATAATAGTAATGAGAAATTTCTAAGGCTAAAAGAATAAGTATTAAATCTATTTATAGTGTGTGATTTTGTATTGCCTTTAGTATGGACTTATGATTTCATTTGTGTTGAGGAATTCCTGGTGTGGAACTTTCCTACTCTAAAACAGATGAGCAATCATTCTTTATCTTGTCATTTTATGGAGTTGCCTAGTTGCATGGAAAGTTTAAGTGAATTGCCCATAGTCACATAATGAGTGTATGTCTGAGAAAGGATCCTCATGCTATACTTCTCTCAGTTTAAAATGAACAAACAAATAAAAACCCCTACATATCAGGAAAGTTGACAAGAGTAGAAAATATTGACCATCTTGACCACCAATGGAAGCTTTCTACATGTTTAAGTGGGAATTTCATAACATGTCTAAATTATGTTTCCTGAACTTGATTTGAGTGGAAGTATTTCCCATCCCATGCCCCTGCTTTTGTTAGCAAATCTGTGTCATTTTGTTGTATGAGATAAATAAGCAAGAATCAGACAGAATTTACAGAGTAGGTTCTTCATAAATGTTTATTGAATTGTTTTGAATTGAATTAATTGAATTCATAGTCACAGAGTATTTTTTCCCCTTTGGGTAGCATTCTTCTTAGATTTTAATTTCCCCCCCCCAATCACATGTAAGAAAAATATAATTTTAGGAAGTTGTTATTTGTCCTTCATTCTTGAAGATGACAATGATATCAGGGAGATGATGCCATGATATGTAAGTGAAGTGGATTTAACTGAAGGAGGGCTTGCAAGATCACCTGCATCACTTTTTCTTCTGAAGTTATCTGGGTCTGGTGGCCAGATAGAGATCAAGAGGACTGGAGATGGCCCTGGACAAAGTGGGAAACTTTGGCCTTTTAAAACCAAGGTCTTTAATAGGTCTCAGTTTGATTGGGTCAACACCCAATTAGGAAGTAAGACTAGGTAAGAATTGAGGCAGAGAATGGCTTCTTTTACCTAGTCAATATATATATATATATACATATATATGTATATATATGTATATATATATATATATATATATTGGGAGGGGAAGAACCTCAGGATTTCTGGTCAACATATATATATATATATTGGGAGGGGAAGAACCTCAGGATTTCTGGCCAAAACAGAAACAATTACTATTTACATTCACTCTTGGGATCCAAATATCTCCCTGAATTATAGGAGACTTTAGGAAGGAAGGCATAGTGTCTGGGGAGGGGTTAACTCTATAGTACTCTGTTGTGATCAGGCTATTGATAAGCTGAAGACCATCTCTATGCAGATTATTCCCAGTTCAAAATATTTATCCTGATTCTTTCTGCTGAGAGCCAATCCCATGTCACCCGCTAGCTTTTTGACATTTCCAACTGAATGTCCTAAGAGCATTTCAAACTCAATCATTCCAAAATAGAATCAATTATCCTTTCTGTCTGATCTGGGAAAAAAATAACATTCTTCTTCCTATATTTCCTGTTTCTTTTGAGGGAACTATCATCTTTCTATTGGCTTGAGTAATCCTCAACACTTCAACCTCAGATTTCATAACTAATTAGCTGCCAGATTTTGTCAATTCTGCCTCTACAATATTTCTCACTTCCATTCCCTTCTTTCCATTTTCATGGTCACTGAAGTAGGTCAGAGTCTCATTCTAATAGGTATCCCTTCCTCAAATCTCTGGACTCCCTAGTATATTCCCTATATATTGATCAATTAGATATTCCTAAAATGCAGATCTGTCTATGTCACTCCCCTTTTTAAAGAGCTTTCAGAGATGCTCTATTGCCTGTAGAATAAAATACAAACTTTTCTGTATGGCATTTAAAGTCTTTCACATTTTGGATCCACATATCTTTTCAAGATACTGCATATTCCTGTGCTTCCTCTACTTTCGCTGTGTTCCAGTCAAATTGGCTTACACATTGCTCCCAATACAAGACATACCTGTCTTAAATCTATGCCTTTTGCACAAATTATTAGCCAGACTGGAATTCATTCCATCACTATCTTAGAATACCTTGCTTTCTTCAAGTTTCAGATCCAGTTTCTATTCTCCTCAATTGTTGGAACCCTGCCCTCTCCAAGATGACTTCATATTTACTTATGTGGGCTAGTAGGTAGGGATGGAGAATGAGCATCAGAACTGAAATCAGGAAGACCAAAACTCTAATATTGCCTTGTGCAGTTAATAATTGTGTGACCCTAGGCACATCATTTAATTTCAGTCAGCTTCAGCTTCCTCATCAGCAAAATAATTATAATAACAATACCTACCTTCTCATGGTTGTTGCAGTGATCAAATGAGTTAACATATGTAAAGTGCCTTAAATGGCTTTATAAATCCTAGCTATTACTATTTTCATCTTTGCACATGTTATCCTCCCTTTCCCCTATTAGAACATAGTCTCCTTGAGAGAAGAGACTATTTGAATTTTGGATTTGCATTCACAATTCCTGACACATATTTATTTGTTTTTGTTCAGATTAAGGTTGGGGTGCATGTGTGTGTATATGTATGTGTGTAGTCTTTTGGGTCCTATAAGAAAATATCAGGTGAGGAAACTTCTTCTACCAATGCAGATAAACAAATATTCTACTATTCATCCTCTTACAAGAAGTGTTTGAGAAACTGAGAAGTTTAGTATTTTCCCTAGAGGTTCACACATGCAATATCAATCAAGATTTTAACCCTGCTCTTTCTGATTGTGCTTGTCATATAGTAGGTAAATAATAAATGCTTTTTGAAGGAATGATCCGAGAGTTGAAGGCCTTAAGATTATGACATAGGAGGATTGGTTAAAGGATGTTTATACTGGAGATGAGGACACATAAGGGAGACATGATAGCACTATTTAAGAATTTAAAGATTAGATATGTCCTGCTGCATTCAAGAGGGCTAAATTAAGAATAATTGGTAGAAAGTACAGAAAGGCAGATTTTTGATACAAAAAAAATTTCCTAACAATTAGAGCTGTGTAGAAACAAACAAACAAAAAAACTAGTACTACTACTAAGTCTATCCCAAGGAAATCATAAAGGAAGGAAAAGGATCCATATGTGTAAAAAATGTTTGTATTAGCTCTTTTTGTGGTAACAAACAATTGGAAAGTGAGTAGATGCCCATCAATTGGGGAATGACTGAATAAGTTGTAGTATATGAAAATAATGAAATATTATTGTTGTTCTACAAAAAATGATGAGCAGGCTGATTTTATAACAGCCGCTCCTGGAAAGAATTACATAAACTGATGGTGAGTGAAACAAGCAGAACCAGGAATAAATTATACATGGTAACAGCAAGATTGTGCAATGATCAACGATGAAATACTAGCTTCTTCTTAGTGGTTCAGTGATCCAAGGCAATCCTAATGAATTTTGGATAAAAAACACCATCTACATCCCTAGAGAAAACTATGGAGATTGAATATAAGTCAACACATGCTATGTTCACTTTTTTCCCTTTTTTATTCTGTTTTATTACTCTTACGGTTTTTCTCTTTTGTTCTGATTTTTCTCTCCCAAAATGTTTCATAAAGAAATGTGTTTTAAAAAAAATATACATGTAAAAACAGGAAAAAAAAACAAACAAATCTAAAAAGAAACACAAAGGGCTGCCTAAGAATATAATTCTCTAACTCTCCAAGAAAATCGATGAATATATGGATATGTTATAAAGGGGATTCTTATTTAGTTATAGGTTGTGTACTTTAAAAAATATATTTAGTATTTTATTTTTCCCCAGTTACAAGAAAACACTTTTTTTTTTTTTTTTTTTTTTTTTTTTTTTTTTTTTTTTGGTGATGGCATTGGGGTTAAGTGACTTGTCCAGGCTGGTATACAGTTGGTAAGTGTTAAGTATCTGGAGGCAAATTTAAATTCAGATCCTCCTGACTCCAGGGCTAGTGCTCTATCCCCTGAGCCATCTAGTTGCCCCCAAAACAATTTTTTACATTTGCTTTTAAAACTTTGAGTTCTAGATTCTTTCCTTTTCCTCTTTCTTCTCCCATTAAGAATGCAAGCAATTCAGTATGGGTTATACATGTGTAGTCACGCAAAACATTTCCACAATAGTCAAATTGTGAAAGGAAACATAGACCAGCCTCCTTAAAAAACAACAACAACAAAAAAAATCCCAAACAAAAATAAAAACAAAAAAAACCCCAAACCCTCTTAAGAGAAATAAAGTAAAACAAAACAAAACAAAACTTCAATCTACATTCAGTAGTTCTTTTGCTGGTTTTGGATAGCATTTTTCATCATAAGTCCTTCAGAGTTTTGGTATTGTATTGCTGAGAATAGGTAAGTTATTCACAGCTGATCATGTTCTAATATTGCTGTTTCTTTGTGCACAGTACATTTCACTTTGCATCAACTTTATATGTGTCTGTGTCTATATGTTTGAGAATTGCAAATCATTTTTTTTTTTTGCTTTTCAGTATCTCAAATTCCCACCTTTTCTTTCATTGCTAATTATTGATAAATATTCTAGGGCAATTTGATCTAATGTTTTGATCTAATGTTCCTTAACATATAAATTGTCTCCTCCCACTTGCTTTCTTTATTATTGAAGCCTTGGAACTTGATGAACATATTTTTGGATGACTTCCCCATGGTGCTCCTTTCTAATGGCATCTGGTAAATTTGCTCAATCTGTACTTTTTTTTCCCCTAATACATTCTGGTGGTTTTTTTTCCTTACATAATTTCTGAAATACAGTATTCAGAATGCTTGTTTCATTATTTTTTTGGGGGCGGAGGTGAAGAATAATAATTCTCAAATTGTTTTGACAAGCTCTGTCTTCAAGGATGAGTGCTTTGCTTTATATGAATCTCAACTATTCTTCCAATTTTTTCTCACTTTTGATTTAACTTTGATATTTATTATTCCATGTTGGCCATTTTCTTTCAAAGAATATCTACTGCTTTATTCGGATTTTCCACTGTTTTAAACCAACAGTTCCCTTGTTTGTTTTTTCCCCTAAATTCTTCTAATTTTTCTTCCCTTTCTTTAGCTTAAAAATTATATTTTTAATATACTCTGAGGAGCCTCAGACTTTTCAAAATCCTTATTTCTGAGAAGGGAGGGCTCCCTTTCTCCTAGAGAAGTTTTCATACTTTCCTTTACCCTAAAGTATTTATTGATTTTTATAACAAATTGTCATTTTTACTAATTTCTTCACTTTCTTATTCTTTTTTTTTGTGGGAGTCATTCTTTGTGAGATTCCCTCCTCCCTTTTCTCTTTTCAATTGTTTTATTTAATTTAGTCTATTCATTGCCATTTGGGGGTCATGGAGGCATGAGGAACTTAGATATGAATACTGAACAACATTTCTGGAAGTCCCCCACGTCACACAATCTTCACCAAGTTGTCATCTAACCATTCTCTTAATTCACTTTTTAAAATAGTATTTTATTTTTCCAAATACATGCAATGATAGTTTTCACCCTATACAAAACCTTGTATTCCAGTTTTTTTTCCTGTCTTTACCCCTCCCCAAGAAAGCATGCAATCTAGTTTAAACATGTGCATTAATGTACTTTTTAACATATAATAAAATTGTTACCAATTCAATTATGGTGGAAGAACAATTACACAAGAGTTTCATTGCTTAAACTATGATTTCCAAGATATACATTGCTACTGACATTTATTTTAAAGTCTGAGTTTCCTAAATATAAAGGAATGAAATCCTACCATCTTTATACCATGCTCTTTTTTTTTTTCCTGAGGCAATTAGGGTTAAGTGACTTGCCCAGGATCACACAGCTAGGAAATATTAAGTGTCTGAGACCAGATTTGAATTCAGGTCCTCCTGACTTCAGGGCTGGTGCTCTAGCCACTGCACCACCTAGCTAGCCCCATACTCATTTTGTAAAAAAAAAAAAAGAATCAGAATTGCCAAGTGTGTCATTCTCAACCCTCATTTACTTATCCTATTAATCAAAGAAATGATGCATTCTTTGTCTTTCAAAAATATGTTCTGTTCAATCATGATTATTCTTTTCAAATTTAATAAATATTTATTGTCTACTATAAGTAGGGTGCCAGGTATCTAGATGTAAAAATAGAAAATCATATAATTTCTGTCCTCAAGAAGCTTAACATCTAATGAATCAAAAGGATGTAATAAGAGATGTATATAAATAGTTCTAATACAAACTAGAAAGTCCTAAGTAGGTAGAAGAGAAGGATCGGAGTTTGGGGAGGGAGGGTTCGTTTCCAGCTGTTATTAATTTTCCTAACATCCCAGAGACAAAAGGTTTGTGTTATTATAGATAAGGACGGGCAAGCGTTAACGCCTAAGTGACTTTTCCGGGATTCTTCCACAGTAGAGGTAGCCCTGCTGTGTTCTCAGGCAAGTGTTCTACCCCTTGGGCCATACTGCTTCTATTGGATGCTGGGAGTTGGTAACTCCCGGCACTCGCAGCCTGGATAGACTCCAGGATAGAGTAAAGCCATCATTACTTCTCAGGCCATTTGGGAGCCCTTGCAAGCTATCGTTATTAGTGCTGTCCATTTTGGTGGTTCTTCAGCCCATAATTGAAATAAACGAGGCATGCCGTTGTTACATTACATTTCTGATTTCCTCATGAGAGGATGAAAACAGATGAATGTGGAATGGTTTGCTCAGAACTCCTTAAATGCCTACCCATAAGTTACACTGCAGGGGGGAAAAGTAGGCAGAATCTGCATTTCCTTATATTCTCAATTAATTCAGTCTAAAAGTATCACTCTTATTCAGCAGCAGTTAAAATAGGCTGTGATGAGAGCATGACAATTTTCAGCTAAACTAGAGGATAATTAGAAATGCCCTGTAGCAGGCAAGTCAGTGCTTCAATTTATTTGCTGTTTATTACCAAGTCCCTGCCCCTTGGGTGTAATGACTGTAAAGCAGCACCTGCAACTTCCCCGGGTTTGATTTAGTGCCGTAAATGGTGCTCAGAGAGTAGATTAAGCTGGAATGTGATCAAACCTTATTTGCAATCCGATTATACAAACTGCTCCTTGCACTGACCAGATTGAAGTAATTTCCCTATAGAAACGTTACACTCACTTTGGTGTAAAAATGATTAACATTTGCTGACTGTAGGTCAGCCTTTCACTTCCAGTGTAATCCTTTATCAGGCAATGTGCCCATCTTTTTTCTTATGTTTGTCACATCCATGGACTGCGCGGTATTTAACCAGTGCATATCATCAAGACCCAATTTGGGAAAATTCTAAGTCACCTCACAGATTTTTTTTGATGATGAATGATTACAATAAATAAGCATTCCCTCCCTCCATAAGCAGATTAATCATATGGGTTACCTCCCTCCACCCACACCCCATGTTGATTGTTCAATGTTATTGACTTGCTTAATGGTCTAATAGAGATCTCTTATGGACCACCAAAGAAATTTCCATATTCTCTTGGAAAAGGCGATTGAGGTACTTAAAAGGAAGTAGTCAACAATCATTGCAGGCACCTTAGATGGTTATGATTTATGAGCACCTGCATGAATCATTGAGCCTTCCTGTATTTCTTTCAAAAAGTGTTTAAATATTGACTGTCTCTACTGATCCTTTCTCTCTTAAATAATTATCGACATAAGACTTTTGGGTTCCTAATAGTCTCTCTCTGACTTTATCTGTCTCTGTCTCTGTCTCTCTGTCTCTCTTTTTCTCTCCCTCCCCCCCCCACCATCTTTTTCTTTTAAAATTTTTGTATCATATCAGGGTTTCTGGATGTGCAAACAGTTTCTTCTACAATTAGCCCCTGGTAATGAAATGCAACCAAAGACACGCTCAACACTGAAAGCATACACTTGGCTCTCCACATATTTTTGTGACAATCAAAGAAATATTTGAGTCTGAAATTCATTATCATAGCCTCACTCCAATACCCGCAATAACATGTTTTGTTGTACAACATATTTAAGCTGATTTTCTTCAGACATTTTAGGCTTAACCCTTTGAAGACTATGAACATAATATAAATATCTTCCCAGGCTTTGACTGAGGAAATTGAAAAATGCCAGGGCATTGCAGGTTAATTGTCTGGGGGCTGGGGGGGGGGAGAGAGGGATGAATTTCTAAGTGGTTTAAAAAAGATGCAGTAGCATTGAGTAAAAAGAGGCAGATCCAAGAAAATTCCTAGTCTATGATTTGGGTTTTTTTTTTTTTTTAATTAAATTTTTTTTAAGGAGGGTGAAATCCAAATACTATAAATTACAAAAGAAGAGCACAGGTGCTGATTTAAAGGATGGGTTTCCTTTTATGTGTCCTTCCTGATATAAAATGCCATTTGGATTTCTCAAGGTCAGGAAGATGCGGGGGAACAAAACCCATGTCATTTTCTGTCTTGTGGTTGTTCTTATTTAGAATTGACAATACATTTAATACATAGGAAATGACATCAGGTACTTACAGGACTCAGTTCCTGCTCCAGTTAACAAGGTCTGTACTTTCTTCCTTCTGTCCTTTTTTCAGAGCTCAGAATAAATGGAATAGCTATTGGGAAAATAAGTATATAACTCAGGGCCAATCCTGATCCATTCTAAATGTTGTGTGTGTTTGAAAGTGTGTGTATGTGTTTTCTAATAATGAACCACTAAAAGGCTAACATATCAAAAGCTAGGAAAATGCCACCTGATTATATCTACAATCTGTGTGCTTCCCTGTAGTTTATAAAGGGAATGCTGTATTATGAAATGTGAGAAAGAACATGGTTTGATTAAAATAAAGTTAAAAGGGATAGATTAACACTTCATGATTGAAATTAATTCTGCCTGTTAATTCTTAAGAAAAAAATCTCAGCCCATTTGCTTTTGAATTCTGACAAATCAGACCCATAGTACATGCAGTACAGGGCCCTCTTGTAGCCCCATCTGTGTTTATAGACCATGGCCCCTGTACTTCAATGTGGTCAAAGACTTTGGTCATCTTATAAATCATTATTGTTATTTGTTGTCTGAATCCTAAGTCACTGTATAGTTAGTCCTATTACAAGAAATATGTTAGAACAGCAGAAGTGTAGTTTGTTTTATCCTTCTGACCAGTGGTACAATAAAATTTTTATTGTTTCCAAGGCAAAAGGGAAGACCAGTATAGAGGAGAGGACTATGAACTTGTGTGCTGATTTCAGCATCTAATACTATTCTCTAATTTTGATGTTTAGTCTAATTCTCCTATTTAGTGGAATGTGGCTTTTGCTCAGCATCCCTGCATGAAATGAAGGCTGATAATCACAAGTGTCCTGGTATGGAAACAACCAGCGCTGGAGCAAAGTAAATACAAATATTGAAAATAAATGAAGTTAAAAAGTAAAAAGCCGTAACTAACAAATTCCAACTTTTTTTCTCTTTAATCCTCTTCCTTCACATCAGTTATCTTCATCTAATGACTACCATGATTTTTTTAAAAAGGGAGATCTTAGTATTTGTGCCTATTATCCTTAGTTAAAGAGATCTTTTCAGGAAAGAACCATATGTATAGAGTTGGGAAAGAAAAATGCTAATATGTATCAATGCTCATCCTGGAAAAAACCATCATTCATGGCTCCTCCTAAAAACCCCCAATTGCTCAAATGCTACATGAATGTTTTCTGTAGAATTATTGGTTTATTTGCCAATTACCTCACCTTCAGAGAGAAAACAAAGATGACAAAATCTTAAATTTGTCTCAAATGTGACAACTCTGAAAATTCCCAACTAGCCTGGCTCTATTGGCAGGAATGAAACATCTTTTCATTAGATGGTGGGTAGGGTCTGTTTCTACTACAAAAAAACATCCCTCGGGGCCTTTTGGTTCATATTATAAGTTTTACAAAGTGTGCTGGACTGGATAATTTTGTAATACCACATTAAAAATAAACAGCACATGTGTCTTTCTCTACTAATAAGATCTTGTAGCAAAATGTTACAAAAGTCATTGTTTAGGGACAGCACTTATGAATTATTCCAAACAGTCTAGGGTGTGATACAGTCTGCCTAATATGATTAGTGGGTATGCTATTTGAAATATTGCACCTATCCTCACCAGGAGAACATTTCCTACAATGAAACTTTAAAAAAAAAAAAAGAGGAGTTTTTTTTTCCATTTTAAAGATTACTTATATTGATGCTTTATCAATTTTTGGACCTCTTTGCCTTCTGTGATTGTTGTGAATTAGTATGGACTGCCTCTGCTCTCTTAACACTCCAGGATAATCACAAAGGAACATTCAATAGTAGTTTCTCTCACTAGTTGAAATATGGCTTCAATCTGTGCATCTGTGTTGACGGGGCATCTAAGGGAATGGATTGGTCTTACTTTGAACATAAACTTTCGATTAGGTCCCTTATAAACTCTGAAGAGAACACTGAATCCATACTGGGAGTTGCTCCAATAAAGTACTTTCACCTCCATCTCATTTTTTGCGCCCCTGTCTCTCCTGTGACAGCCAATATGTGAACAATAACAAAATTTATAAAACATTCTGCACATAAATAGCAAGTGTAATTTTTTCCCCTTGATAACCCAGGGCTAGCTCATATTTTTTCATGGCTGGTCCAGATTCTTCACTGAGAAAAAGCAGCACCAAGGAACAGGGGCTGATTTTAGGGAATAAATAGGATTTGTTTTTCTTAGAGGTATAACTTGATGTAGTTAATGTGTCATACCAGCATATCAAACAAGGCTCATAAAGAATCATATGAAAAAGACAAAGGAAAATGGAGATGAACAATTATTTTGATGTAATAGGATTTAAGAAAAGGTAAGACCTAGTATGAAGTGAGACTCAGTCTGACTTTTTAGTTGGCTCAATACTGTGCAGCCTTTCTTATATATCAAGAGTTAATACAGTCTAATTAAAAAAAAAAAAGTCACCGAAACAATGACAGGAGTGCAAAACCATATTTTCTTATTTTTGCTGGACAATCTTTGCCATGAAAATTCTTCCAGATGAGCATCATGGGTGTTTTCTTATTTCCCAGTACCACAGAGAATGTGGTAATATAGTCTCTGGTATAATATATAATTAAATTCAGGTGGCTCTAAACCTCTGCAATTCTATTTACCTGCTTCAGAATGGAAGAGTTTTTAGGAATGACTTCAAAAACTTTTCTTTTAACTTTTCCACCAGAAAGCATAGTTTTCCCCTGAGGTTTCCATGTGGTTTTCCTTTAACCATAGTTGTAGATTTTGTTTTGCTTTCTGCACATTTAAATCTCTGTAGTACATAGGCATGTATGTGTATGCATGTGTATGACCCTAATTTTGATGCTTACTATAGAATTTCTGCTGCAATCGCATTTTAATCCTGCAACAGAGCTTTTGATAATTCTTTGAAAAGTGATTACTCTGGGCTAGTTACCTCAACCAGTGTTTCTGAATGGAAATTTGACCCTTGTGATTGTGATACATAATGGAATAAAAAAGGACACATTGGGTGGCAGATTTATTCTGAAGGTTTTAAGACACTTCAGTAATGCTTTTACTAGGGGGGAAACTGAGTTAGCTTTTTAAAAGCCAATTTGGAGATTAAATCTAAAGTGCTTATTCTGATTTTTCTCTTTGTTTTAAAATTCCCTTTTTAGTAATCAGAAAATCTTGAAAGTCCCTGGTGTTGTAGCTAATGAGATCATTTGGCAAAGCAGGACAAAATGCAATCTTTGAGGTGAAGTGAGAGGCATCAAATAATGTGGCAGAAAGAATATCTGACTTAAAATTTCGGGGCTGAATTCATAATCAGCAGAGTGCCATCTCTTTTGGAATATGTCTTGCATACAGCTTTATGGGGCCATTTATCAGGGAGAGTCACAATAATGGCAAACACTAAGGTTTTTATTTTAAATTAGATTTTTGTGATTTGATACTAATGGGATTGAAAGCACCAGCCTCAGCTAGGCACCCTGTGACAGCAGACACTCACTATATAGGCTTCCTTTCACTGGGCAACAGCTCTGCCAGTTTAGTGCCCTTTCTCCTTAGTTCTCATCTCTGTTTTTCCATCCTTGATGGCATTTCTGAAACATGAACTTGTCATGCTCCCATATAAATTACTTTTCCCCTCTTGCTGGTAGTGAGGCTCTGGAGTATTTAGAGAAGAGATGTGGATCAGGATATGAAAACTCTGTTGTTAATATCACTGAGATTATAGCAAGAGCTAAGATAGAGATAGGAAACTTCCTCTGGCTGCTGAGCTTAAAGAAAATTCTGTAGCTGGGTCTGAGGTGAGAAAACAAGGTACAGGTTCACAGATCTAGAAATAAAATGGACTTTGGTCCATCATTGGTGGTCCTTTGGTCCAAACTCCTCATTTTACAAATGAGGAAGTAATATTAAAAATAATAGCTAATCTTTATATGGAATTTTAAAGTTTCCAAAAGATTTTACATATTTTATTTCTTCTGATCCTCACAACAGTTCTCTATGGTAGGCACTATTATTATCCCTACTTAATAGATGAGAAAACTGAGGCAGACATAGGTTCAGTGGCTTGTCCAAGATCACACAACTAATAAGTGTCTAAGGTGGAATACGAATTCAGATTTTCCTGACTCCAATCCTTGCACTCTGTGACTCATAGCTGTCTTAGCTAAGTGACTTACATAAGGTCATATAAGTCAGAAGTGGCAGAGAAGGGATTATTTAAACTCAGGTACTCTGTTTCCAATTTCAACAGTCTCCACTGTACCTACTATTCCTCTCATTGCTTGAAGGATAAATGCAATGAAAACTAATCAGGTGGTGTGGAGCAATGCCAATTTGCAGAATAATTGAAAAAAAAATGATCCTGCAAAAATTTCCATTCCTTATTTCCTCCATGCGAGTGCTCCCAGTCAACAGAACATCAGGGCAGGTTATAGCTTGATAGCTCACTCACTAAAATAAAGTCCCAAGAAAATGTATCCAACAGGAAATAGAAAAGAAACCCATTTGGGGCCAACCTGACTTACCTGAGGCTGTGGTGAAGTGATACAAGGTAAGCAACAAACCCCTAACATTTTAATACTATGCTCTTTCTTCTTATTTTTCACAAGACACAAAATAAAGTGAGAAATTTGTTTGGGGCCCCAAAGAGCTAACTCTCAATTACCTGCATCCACTGTCAGTTTCATTTGGCTATTAAATGAATCATGCAATTATTCTTCCAGCAGATTATTTCCCTAATTATATTTTTTCTCAAGCTAACATTGACAGGTTTTTTTTTTTAATGATGGAAATAAGAGGAAGAGGAGAAGATGATCTGGAACAGAAGTTTTTAGTCTGAGATCCATGAATTCAATTTTTTTTTGAAAACTACTCAATATAATTGGCTTTCTTTGTAATCCTAATATGCATTATTAATATTATTTTGAGAAGTCCAGAAGCTTCACCAGATATTCAAAGGATTCAATCTCTCTCTCTCTCTCTCTCTCTCTCTCTCTCTCTCTCTCTCTCTCT
>JAJPUD010004088.1:32712-60212 GCA_023553655.1 Myrmecobius fasciatus
TCTCTCTCTCTCTCTCTCTCTCTCTCTCTCTCTCTCTCTCTCTCTCTCTCTCTCTCTCTCTCTCTCTCTCTGTGTGTGTGTCTCTCTCTCACACACCCAGCATCAAGAATCCCTGATCTAGAAGCTTAATTTAAATTAAAAAAATTAGCCATTGGTGGCTTAACAAATTTATTGAAATTTGTATGGGATATGCCCCATAATATGACTGCACTTAGGTTAGGCACACTTAACTGATATATGGCAAATATGGGATTGATTGCATCTTTCCGTGTTGCTGTTAAAGGTCCCAGAGGAGCTTTAACAGTTCCCTGGGTGTCTCCTGTGCTGTTCTTTAGCACTATAGTGAACAGCTGTGGTAACAGAGGGGCAGTTTGATTGGCTCTCTATAGTCATAGTGATTTGATCTGATTTTATTTGATTCAGTTCAACCTATCAAATACTTATTGAATGTCCTGTAGGTGCAAAGCAAGAGGCAGCTTGCTACAGTGGTATAAAAAGGGGATTCAAAATTCATCTTTAACACATTTTAGCTGTCAATTATCCTCTTGTGTTTCAATTAAAAAAAAGAGATCTCATTTTTATTTCATTTCTACAAGATATTATTTCTGAATATGTTCCTCTTCTATTCAGAAAACTAAAAAGAGAAAAGAAAAAGAAATAAACAGTTCAGTAAACCCAAGTGACATATTGCCCATGTCTGACAGTATTTGATATTCCACACTCATAGTTCCCTATTTTTATATTAAAGGGAGGAAGGTATGTTTTCCTAGCTCTTCCCAAAACTTAAGCCTGGTCTAATGTTAAATAAATCATGCAATTATTATTCCAACAGATTATTATTTACAATGCTCTGTCCTGGTTTTTGGTTTTTTCTTTCTTCTTTTTTTTAAAATCACATATCTTGATCTGATCATCTAAGAATTCTCATACTTCTCTGAATTCTTTAAGACTATATTTTATTTGTTGATCTGTATCACTAAAAGAAGTTTCTATCCCAGAGTTCCTTACATTGATAAGATCAAAGATCGGGGCCCTTCTTCCCTACTCTTCCAAAAATGAAACAAAAATACCTTATTTTTCCTTAGGAATTTTGTAATCTAATATGGAGAAATATATGTATTTTTAAAAATACATGACCTAGCACAAAAGGGCTGTTCATCTAAAGGGGATTAAAGAGGTTTCAAAAAGAAAGTGCCTTGAAGGACAAGAGAGATATCACCATGAAAAGATGTTACTGTAGTTGTATCTAAATCTTTGTGACCCCATTTGGGACTTTCTTGGCAAAGATACTGGACTGGTTTATAATTTCTTTCTCTAGCTCATTTTACAGAGGCAAATAGGATTAAATGACTTGCCCAGTCACACAATTAGTTTGTGAAGCTGAATTTAAACTCGGGTCCTCCGGACTCAAGGGCCAATACTCTATCGAATGTGTCACCTTGCTGCCCCCAGGAAAAGATGAAGAAGGAATGCATTCCAAGCATGAGAATGGCTGGCTAGCACAAGCACACAGAGAGGGAGCAATGAGATCAGGAAATCACTAATAAACCAGTGTGATCAGAATTTAGAGCAGAAAAAAGGGAGAAGAATGAAGTGAATAGACTTCTAGAGCTGAATTCAGAAGATCTAGTTTCACAACCTATTTCAGATACTTATTAACTGTTAGTTCAGTTTTTTAGGTCTTAGTTCATCATCTCTAAAGTGGAAGGCAGACCTAGATGACTTCCAAATCTATGATAATAAAGAAAAAAAAATAAAATTTAAAAAAAGGTTGTAAAGGGAGATCACAGCCAGGCTAGAAGTCCTTCAAATAATAACAATGATAATAACAATTATTATATGGTACCTACTATGTGCAGTCACTGTGCTAAGTACTTTACCATTATCTTATATGACCCTCACAACAACTCTGGGAAGTAAGTGTTATTAATATACCCAATTATTATTATACCCAACTTTCAGATAAAGAAACTGAGGTAATAAAGGTTATACAGATTGCAAATTTCTGAGGTTGTATTAGAACTATACTTATCCCTTCTATGTTGCAGGAGGGTGCAGCATCTCTGTAATCTTGAAAATCCATGTAAAATATTTTGGCTCTCTTTTTATACCAGAGAAGAATTCTGAATTACTATGGTATTAAAAAAAACAAAATATGTTGATATATAATACTATGTATATATTTTATGCATTTCTGAGTTTCTGAATTTTTTTTCTATATCATTTGCTGGATTTCACATGCCATTTACATTTGTAATTTCTGCAAACCTCCCCCCTCCCCAAATTTTCATTTCATTTCTTATGCTGACAGTGTTATATCAAAACTGCAAAGGGGAAAGTTGTGATGTAGAAAGGATAACTGGACTCAGTTCTTCCTGATTCCAGACCTAGCTTTAGTTACTTTCAAAGATAGCCTTAGGGAGTTTCAATTTTATAGTATAGGCAATAGGGAATAACTCAAGGTTTTGAGCTGGGAAGTAACTTGATCAGACCTGTACATTAAGAAGATTATTCTTAAAGAACTGTGAAGAATGAATTGAAGGGTGGAGAGACAGGAGACAGGGAGATCAGTTAGGAAGCTATTGCAATAGACCAGACAAGACTCAATGAAAACCTGAATGAACTGTTAGGAATGGAAAGTAGTACAGTGGAAAGGAGGAGAACAGATTAGATTTTATAAAATCTGACAATTGATTAGATATGCCGTGGGTAAAAGAAAAAGATGTGGATCAAAATGTGACCTCAGATTTGAAGTCTCAGTGACAGAAGAAAGTTAGATTTATCCACACAATGAGTCAAAAAAGGGAAATGAGTTTTGGAGAGAAGATGATAAAATTAATTCTTAGACATGCTGAATATTTGATGCTAGTGTTGTGTTTAGGTGAAGATAGCTGGGTGGCACTTAGAAATTCAGGATTGGACCTCAGTGAAGGGGACAGCACTAGAGAGCTTGCATATCATCCATATAGAGAAAGTTATTAAAACCATGAGAGATGAGACTGCTAAGGGAGAGTATATATAGAAAGAAGATAAAAGAGTCAAAGACAGAGCTTTTACTCACATGTGCAAAAATGTTTGTAGCAGTTCTTTTTGTGGTGGCAAGAAATTGGAAATTGAGGGGATGCCCATCAGTTGGAGAATGGTTGAATCAGTTATGGTATATAACGAATATAATGGAATATTGTTTTATAAGAAATGATGAGCAGGCAGATTTCAGAAAAGGCCTGGAAAGGCTTATATTAATTGATGCTGAGTGAAGTGAGCAGAACCAGGAGAACATTGTACTCAGTAACAGCAAGATAGTGCAGTGAAAAATTATGATAGACTTAGCTTTTCCCAGCAATAAAGTTATCCAAGGTGATTCCAACAGACTTGGGATAGAATATTCTACCCACATCTGGAAAAAGAACTATGAAGACTGACTGCAGATCAAAGCATATTATTTTAAATTTTGGAGGTTTTTTTTCTTGTAGTTTTCCCCTTTTGTTCTGATATTTCTTTCACAACACGACTAATATGGGAATATGTTTAAAATGATTGTACATGTATAATTTGTATCAGGTTGTTTGTTGTCTTGGGAAGGGGAGAGAGGCAAGGGGAAAAAACTCAAAATATTACAAAAATGAATATTGAAAACTTTCTTTCCATGTAATTAGAAAAAAATAGAATAGTAATAAGTAGGGGGAAACAAGAACAGAGTTTCAGATGATGTCTTACATTTAGGATGTAATAGGAAGAGGAGAATTCATGAACAGCATGAGGAGGTAGTCAGAAAACCAGGAGAAGGATTGAATACTATAAAGGAAAGAGAAAGCATAGAGAAAGAAGAGGTGGCCAACAGTGTCAAATGTGCCAGACAGTTAAAAGAGAAAAGTTAATGAGTTAGGCAGGGAAGATTTTCAATGACATTCCATAGAAAACCATCTCAACAAAGTGGAGGGCTAATGTGGTCTACTGGTAAGAGAATCAAGTTTGGGAGTAGCAGAATATGTAGGTCACTATAGGTAAGTCACTTACCTCTTATGCCTCTTGGCAGCTCTCTAAGACTTGCACTGGTAGAGAGAGTTGTCTTACCTGGATGCTCCTTTTACCAATGAAATCACCTTCACAAAGTTTTGTCTTCCCTCTTTCCATTCTAAAGATAGAAAACAAAGACAAAAGAATGGCCAGCAAGTTTCAAAATAAAAGGGAAGGTTCTTTGAACTACTCCAAGATCTATGTCCTAATCAGATTTCCATATTACCATGAAATGACCTTTTTAGGCACATTGCTTATACACATCTCAAATATTTCCAGTTCCAAAATTTGCACTTGAAGAACTCCTCCCCCTCATCTCCATTACTTTGCAATAAAAATGGCTTGAGAAATCTAGCTGAAATTTTTGGGGAAGAGCTAGATTCTTTAAATCTGAAATGTGAAAGAGTCAACATTGGAAAAAAATAAGTATAATTCTTTTTCACTCTAATTTTACTAAGCACTCAAGCATAGTGCCTTGCACACACAGTTGGCATTTCATCCATGTTTGCTAAATTGTATGGTGCTAAATTGCCTGGCTCCTCACTCCTCTTTAAATATTTCTCTTCTTCTTTTGACTCCTTCCTTTCCCCCCATTTATGTGCTTAGTTCCATACATACTCACCATTCCAAATGCTCTTCCTTCTTCCCTATGCAAAAATTACTGGTCTTTTTCCTCTGCTGAGTGGCAGTTAGCTGATCTGAATAAATGAATAATGATACATTACATACCTAACTTGCTTCACAGTTAAATAACAATTTTCCATACATCATCGCATCTGATTCTCCCAGTCACTCTGTGTAGTAAGCAAGGTATCACCATTTTACAGATGAGAATATTAAGATTTGGAGAGATGAAATTACTTTCCCACAATCATACTAATAGGATGTTTCTCAGATAAAGTTGATTCCAAATCCAAATTCAAGGCTCTTTTTACTATATAATGCCGTCTTTCTCTGTTTGGTACTTATTAGCAGATGCTGATAAATTAATGTGTACCCATTCCAGGCAACAACTTTGATTTTTAACTTGTATATATTATTATGATGCAAGCACTGGATTTGGAATGAGAAGACCCAAGCTTGAACTCTTTTTGCTACTGGCCTTGCTTCTGGTCTCAATTTTAGCATCTATAATATGAATAGATAATTACAACAATATAAAGATAAGGATCACCAATTCTGATGGACATGTTCTCTTCAACAATGAGATGTTTCAAACCAGTTCCAATTGTTCAGTGATGAAGAAAACCACATACACCCAGGGAGAGGCCTGTGGGATCTGAGTGTGAACCACAACATAGCATTTTCATGCTCTCTATTGATGTTTTCTTGTATTTGGTTTTCCTTCTCAGGTTTTTTTTCTTGTAGATCCGATTTTTCTTGTACAGCAAGATAACTGTATAAATATGTATACATATATTTTAACATAGTTAACATCTATTGGACTACCTGCCATCTAGGAGAGGGGATGGGGGGAAGGAGAGAAAAATTTATAACAGAAAGCTTTGCAAGGGTCAATGTTGAAAAATTACCCATGCACAATTTTGCAAATAAAAAGCTTTAATAAAAAAAGATAAAGATCACTATGAAAATTAACTCTATGTCATTGGGAAACAGATAATTGTCTCAGAAAAGACAATGAAATTTACTTCCTTGTGATAGAGAGGTAGAATACTATGGCAGAGTAGTTGTAGATACTAAATATTACTGAATTAGGTGATTTTGCTTTAACTGTTTTTCTTTGTTACCTGGGAGAATACAATTTGAGTAGGGACAAGAGGTTATTTTGTTTTTTAAAAATGCTAATGTAAAACTAAAAAGCATTCGTGAAATTTATTTAAAAACAAACCATAACACAGAATGTTCAAATATAGAATTCAAAATTCTATGACCATCATTAGACTCCCAATCAAAAAATAAATCATAGAGTTCACTCTCCATGGAAGGAATTCCAGGCTTAAATCATACTCCATGAAGAGCTGTGTCTTTGCATGATGATGCTGCAATTCCATTAGCAGATGGGTCTGTGAAGCTTTTTTCAGAAGATACTGGTGGTAAAAGTTTTTATTCAGAAGATACTGCTGGCCAAGCGATACTATACTCCAGACTTTCAGTGGGCTTACTTTTCTTTCCAGTGTCTCAAAAAACTACCCTGAGGGAAAAGTCTTTCTCTCTTTCTTTCCTACCTTGGTGCTTGAGGAATATTCTCATCAGGGCTTGCTAACTTATTCCTTCTTGATGGGGGCGAAGAGAAGAGAGCCTCCTACTCTCTCATTCAAGGTGTGGGTAGCTGAGGGAAGCGCAAGAGAGCCAAGCATGTGAAGTGTTTGTTAGGGCACGCTTCTTTGTTGAGGCACGCTCCGTGGCTCTGACTTGCCTTCTCCACTTGCCATCCTCAGCCATGAATGCTTTTAGCTGGGCTATGTGTCTTAGGGTCAGGACAGAATAGGCATCCCCAGGCAGAGCCACTTAATCCAGACACAGTGGGAGCAGCATCCCCTCTCCTATAGCCTTGTTCTCCCTACCCAGAATGAGCATCTTCATGTTTAGCACATCATCCATCCCCATCCCCATCCCCATCCCCATGACCTCCCCTTCCACCCTATCTTACAAATGAGGCTGAAAAACCTCCTTTATTAGTGGGATATCATAGGAGTAAGTCATTTAAAAAGTCTCTACTCTTTCAGCTTATCTATAAATTTTCAAGAAGAGATAAAGTTCCCTATAGCCTCTTCACCATCAATGTGTAAACAATAAGGCCAGGTAAAGGGCTGCCTATAATCTGAGGCAGTATTTCCTATTATTTAGCTTTCCAGATGAATCTCAAGATAGGAATAGGGAACATAAAATGAAAATGCTTAAATCAGAGTTTTTGTCAGATGAACTTTAAAATTAAAACTAATAAATGAACAAATAAAATAACCTTTGATAATTTAAAACAAAAATAAATCTGTTGAAATACCCAATCCCAACTATGAGAGCTTAGTGTTAAAAATCAACCAAGCATGAAGAATAAATGTTTTACTATCTCTTACATAAATAAAACAATCATCTCATGATGAATTTAGAGAAGTCTGGGAAGACAGATATGAAATAATGCAGAGAGAAGTGTGCAAAGTTAGAAGAGTAATTTATACAGTAATCACAATAACAAAAAGGAAAGGAATGGTGAATGACATCAGATGTTAGGCAAGTGCTGGACCAAGTACAACTTCAAATGACACCTCTGGGTAGGGAGTTTATGGATGATACTTGAGAGATAAGGCAAATGCTTTCAGACATGGCCACTGACTTCATACATTGCTTACCTGTCCTTATTTGTTACAAGGGAGGATTTTTTTCTGGGTGGAGAGCAGTCATTTGGAAGCTACACTGATTTTTTTTATGCATCAATAAGTTAATTTTTAAAAATAGCTGACATCTTAGTAGATAGAACTTTCTCTACATCTACAATTCTAGATGTCAGAAAGAGAAAATAACCATCTGATTTTTAAGAATTTAATTTAATTTTTTCTCAATTACATGTAAACAAAAAATTTTGACATTTGTTTTTTAAAATGTTGAGATTCAAATTCTCTCTCTCCTTCTGTACCCTCTCTCCCCCTTGAGAAATCAAGCAGCTTAATAATAGATTATACATGTATAGTCATACAAAACATTTCCATATTAACTATGTTGCAAAAGAAAGCACAGACTAAAAAACAAAAAGAAAAAAGAGAGTTAAAAAAAAAAGGTATGCTTCAACTTACATTCATGTACAATTAATTCTTCCTCTGGAGTTAGAGAGCATTTTTCCTAAATCCTTTGGAAATGTGTTGGACCATTGTAGTACTGAGAATTGCTAAGTTATTTATAGTTGATCATTGCACAACATTGCTGTTGCTGTGCAGAATATTCTCCTGTTTCTACCCATTTCACCTTGCATCAGTTTATCAATTGGGGAATGACTAATATTCTTGTAAATCTCATCTGATCATCCATTTCAATCTTTTTTAACCCTCAATTTAATAGAGCATAGATATGGAATAAAAGAGATGATTCACAGTGACCTGCCTAGGTCACACAGTAAATAGCACAGACAGTCAACATTTATAAAGCTTCTACCTCAAGATTTCTTAACTTATTTGCGTCATAGAATCTTCTGGCAACCTGGTGGTCTATGGATGTCTTCTCTGAATAATATCATTGAATGTATTAAATAAAACACATAGAATGACAAAAAGAAACCAATTATAGGGAAATATTGTCATCAAGTTAAACAACAACAAATTCACAGACTCCAGGTTAAAATCCCCTTTTCTTTAGTATGCAGAATACTGTGCTAGACCATTGGTGAGATGCCAAATTTGTCTAAAACATGGTCCTGCCTTGATGGATCTTTTATTTTTAGCAGGGGATATGACATAAATGCAAGAAGAGAAGGAAAGGGAAAAAACTTTTATTTATCACCAACTATGTGACAGTCATCATTCTAAGCACTTATAGTCATCTTATTTGAGATGATTGTAACACTAGCAATACATCGTGAATGCAAAAGGAATCCACAAGCAATGAAGTCTGAAGGGAAAATGTCATCTCCTCTTGGAATATCAAAGGAGGCCTCTCAGAGGAAGTGACTTTCCAACTGAATTTTAAATTACCAGTAGGAATTCTGTAGTTGGAGAGGAAATGGGGCTTCTGGGTCTTAAAAACTTTATAACTTCTCAAAGACATGCCTTATTTTTGATTATATAACTCTAACATAGAATTGAAAATAGTCAGAAAGAGGTGGGGTTATAGATCATCCAGTGAGGTTCCCTCATTTTCCAGATGAGATTAAATAACTTGTCCAAGATCATATACACAATAAGGAAAGGAAGCATTTAGTAAACCCTTATTGTGTGCCAAGCCCTGTGTTAATAAGTTAGTGGAAGATCGGAATTTGAACCTATATTCCATGACCTCACACTCTTTCCATTGCATAATTTACTCTCTCTCTATAGCAGTCATTTAATAAAAAAAAATTGTGTAGAATTAATGAAGCCTTGCCTAAAATGACCGTTCCTCTACTATTTTTCTTGACAACATAAATCTATTCTTAATAGAGCTTCATGATTGTATTACTTCCATCCAATGGGCCAGGCAAAACACTTAATATGGACAGAATCTCCTTCAATTCCACCAATTTTTTTTTGCCCAAAAGGTGTAAATATAAACAAGTAGACAAAATACTTCAGTGTCCTCCTTGCCCCTCAGTTAAATCATCAGGGAATCTTTATCATTGAATATTTAGGTAGCTCATGACAGTTATTCTAGATTTTTTTTTCTTAGATTCTTCCCATTACTTCATCTCCTCTGGTATTTGTAACTTTCATGTATTTGTTGAACATCTGTCATTCAGTCAGCAGGTTTTTATTGAGCACCCACAAAGTACACAGCTCAGTGCTTATGAGGTGCTTGTCCTTTCTTAGCCAAGTTGTATTGTATATTTAGCTCTTTTATTTTTTCTGTGTAAACCAACATCTTCATTCCTTTCATCAGTCTTATTCTGTACTGGATTGCAGCCAACTTTTCTACATCTTTACGAGACCCTGCCCTGCCCAAATTGAAGGCTGTGTTCCAAATTCAACCTCCCTGGGGATGAAAGATGTTAGGACACCCTTCCCTTAAAGAATTCCATAATCACCAGATCTCCCAGCTGAAATGGATCTGAAATTTCATTTTAGTCTAACCAACACTCCAATAGGAACTCCCTCTATCAGATTCATAGTAAGTAGTCAGCCAGGGTCTATTCATATACATTTTCACTCAGAAACCCAGTTGTCACCCATTTACCAGCATATTTCTGAATAGTCTTTCTGTATTCTTCTCTGCACAGACCACATCTGGAGTAGGATATAAACTGCTGGGTGCCAAATCTTTGCAGTTTATCCAGAGGAAATGAGTGTTGGTGAGGGTTTTGGAGACCATGCTAAGGATTAACAGAAGAAAATTGCAGTGATTAGACTGGAGGTGACAAATGTATGTGACTGTTTAGTTCTAGCCAACAGAACTAGCTAGGATCAATGATAGAAATTGTAAAGTTGTTCTATTTCATATCCTTGAAATTTTCCCTGAAAACAAAACATGCCTCTTCAAATCTATTACATGTTTTCTAAGGTCTTTCTTTTGAACTTCTGTCTCTTTCCTGCATTCTTCAACTCTCCAGCATCCTTACACAGGTTAGGATTCTCCTCCATGTCAGATTTCTTTTCCTTTTTGTCTTTACTTCAAAAAATTCTTCCAAGCTTTTCAAGATGTACTTCCTTCCACTTTAATAATCTGGGAAGCAGAGAGGTATTGTACAAATTCTTTCACATTCTTCTCAAATAAAGAAACTAAGCTATATATATGCATATGCACTACATATATACATTCTTGTGCACATGCACACACATATAAAGAGAAATTATTTAGCATTAGCAGAAACTCTCAGCCTAGCATACTGAGAAATTCATTTTGCCAAGTCATACATATTGATTTGAAATCTTTAGTTTACTATTCTTGTTGTCAAGTCTTAAGGAAAAGTCCTTGTTCATAATTCAAAGGACTCTGTTTCTTTATCATTTCTTCCAATCTTTTTTTTGGGGGGTACTTTATGGAATTTTGCAATCTTGCAATATTATATTACAGGTCAAATCTAATACCTCTTTCTTGATCTCTCTAGCTTTTTGACACTTTTTGACACTTAGATCACTCTCTTCTATAAGTTTTCATGACATTGTTCTCTCCTGATTCTCCTCCTACTCACCTCTTTGTCAACCTCCTTTGATGGATTTTTAGTCATTTTCACTAACCATAAGTGTCTCCCTAAGGGACTGTCCTTGGCCTCTTTTTTTCTGCCCTTATATTCCCACTTAGTGATTTCATCAGCTTTCATGCATTCAGTTATTATCATCTAGGTGCAGATGATACTCTCCTAATCTCCAATTTTACATTACCAACTGCATAGTGTGCATTTTGAATTGGATGTCTTGTAGACAACTTAAAATCAACATATCTGATACAGAAATTCCTCTTATATCATCCCTGACAGATAATTTTCCAAGCTCTTCTTGACTATCATTTCCCAGTGATGGTGTACTCATTGACTCACAAGATAGTTTGTTTCATTTTTAGCCTGCTCTATTATTGACATTAACTTGAAATCTCTCTCTATATATATTCTAGATATATCTAGATATCTAGATATATATCTAAATATATATATTATATATATATGCATATATATATATAATATTCTATTGGAACTTAACTCCTTTAACTATTCTGGAATCAAGAGAAAGTCAGTCTCTTTTCCTCAAATTAACCTGAAATCTACTTCTCTATAAATTCTAGACATTGGAACTTAATTCCTTTAACTTTTTTGGAATCAAGAGACAGTCAGTCCCTTTTCACATGATAATCCTTTCAATATTTAAAGATAGCTATTATTTCTCCTAAAAATTTCATTTTTCTAGTTTAAACATTTCTTAAATATGACTACCATCCTATTCAGCCTTTTTTGGATATATATCCTAGCTTGCCAATGTCCCTCTAAAAATGTGGTACCCCAAAAGAATGGATAGTTCTGAAAATACTTCAGAAATGGTGTACCAGCATGGACTTCCCTTATTTTAAATACTATATTTATATTCCTAAGAGCTTTTAAAAATTTTGGTAGCCAGATCATGTGGTTAAAAAGGTACATGGGGGAGCCATCTCCAATCATCCTGATCTATATCTGGCCCCTGGACCCAGATGCCTCTGGAGGGAAAAGTGAGGAAGGTGACCTTGCACATTCCTCTCTCATTCAAATTCAATTCACTTGCATGTCATGGCATCATCTCCCTGATGTTATGATCCTCTTCAAGAACAAAGGACAAATAGCAACAGGAGAAAAGTGCTTTGTAAATTCTAAAGCACTATATAAATCTGAGCTATTGTTATTACTATTGTTATTATCAGAGTTAGTAGAATTCTGAAGGCTTTATATTTGGCATTGCCTAACTTAACATTTTACTAATACGTTCATTTTCAACAAAGAAGGCATGTTTTTCACATTTTCATAAACTGGGATAGCTAACAGACTGATGACAACCAACATTCAAAAAGATCTCAACAGGCCAAAAAATGTGCCAAACTAAGATGAAATTTGATCAGGACAAATGTAAAGCCTTGAATTTAGAATATTTGTCAGTTACAATTTCCACTGATTTAATTTTATTCAAGTATTGCAAAATGAAAACATTCAAGGAATGATGGAAAGCCCCAAAGATATTTTAGGATGACTGAACCATAAAAATCTCAGTGTTGGAAAAGACTACAGAAGTCATCCAACCTGCACTAGAATATCCTCTACACCATTTCCATAAAATAATCACCTGATTGATTGTTATCCTTTATGCTCAAAAAGGACCAAACAGCATCACTATATTGGGGTCAAGGCATAGTATGTCTGATCAGACCAATTTGAGCTTGGAAAGCTCTACTGCAGGTGAGGCACAAATAGTCCACATGAACAATTGGAGTAGAGATGTTTCTAAATTCATGCATCTTAAGGCTCTTTTGATTTACAGTAATTTTGCTTTGTTCAGAGCACAGCATCTTCTTTGATGCAGTCATGTCATGTTAGGCAGCCTTTTGCCCTTTTCTCCCTTATCTCATAATCAATTCCAAAGTTCTTCAGAGAGGCCTTGAAACTGTCTTTGTATCACTTCTTCTGACATTTGTGTGTGTTTGCCTTTTGTGAGTTCTCTGTAAAATAATCTCTTAGGGAAATAAATGCTTGATATTCAAAACCATATAACTCACCCATGGGAATTGCCCTCTTTGCAGGAGAATTTGAATGTTTAATACTTTAGCTGGACAAAGTGTTCAGTGACTTATCTCAGAGCTTCTTAAATTTTTTCCACTCGTGTCTTCTTTTCAGCAAAGAAATTTTTACACAATCTTGGGGAATGTAGGAATGTAAAATAGATAATAAACATTTACAGATAATAAATCATAATTTCTTGACCCTCACATTCAGTTATATAACCCCATATGGGGCTGTGATCCATAGTTTAAGACGTTTTGCCTTTTCTTCAGAATCTTTTAAAGACAATTCAAATGAAAGTGACTCAGTTTTCTGTCATGGCACTGGTATACTATCCAGATTACACAAGTATACAACAAAGTAACTGATAAATAAGTGCTCTGAAGACTTTGAGTTTGGTAGGCAGCCTAATTCCTCTTCTATTCCACACTTTCCTTTGGAGTCTCTCAAACTCTGAGCTAAGTAATCACCTAATACTATGTAATCACTAAGTCTCCCTTTGAAGACTTCTTTCAATGGAGAACTCCAATCACTTCTGGATAGTTCTAAGAGCTAGAAACTTTTTCCTTATATGCTGACCCAAATTGAAATCAGCTATATTATATCTATAGATAAATAGATCTCTGTATAGATAAAGATAATGGAATGGATACCATGCCTAGATACTGAGTGAAGAAAATCTTGGTTCAAACTACATACCTGACAAGAGCAGACTAGTGAGCTTGATACCAATTTCTAATATGAGATATATTTCCAACACTTAAAGACCAATTAAGGTAACTATCAAGATATTCTATGTTCTGTTACTTTTATCAAATGAGAACATCTCTTTGATTAAGTTACAGAACGAGTCATAATGTATGAACTAGGTACAAATTGACTGAAAAGAGATACCATAATATGTTTTGTAGTTGGTTGAAGAGAATAAGTCATGATACTGGATCAAAGGAGCTAATATTTGCAAAGTACTTAGCACAATGTCTGACATGTTTAATAAATGCTTACTTCTTGCTCTCTCCCTCTCTCTCTCTTTCTTTTTCTCTGTCTCTGTCTCTGTCTCTCTGTTTTTCTCTCAAAACACAAAGCCAGTTAGGAGTTCAATATTCCAACAGCAGATTTGTTTTCTAGAGCAAGACAAACCCCATGAGAAGAAATTGATATCAAGGAGGACAGAGTTTCTCCCTTTCCTGCTCTTTGACCAAGGATGACTTTGGGAACTTCAAAAGGTCAGAAGATTTGAACCTCTCTTTGATATCAATTGTAGTATCTCCGGAACAGCAGTGGTTAATGACTGTATCATACTTAATCTTTATACCCCTCTTGCTGCCTAGCAAAGTACTCCATACAAATTAGGTTTTTATTAGCATTTGTTGGAGTTGAGGTTAATCAAAAAGAAAACATTAATTTGACATGATTCTTAGTGAAATCATACTAGCTTCCAATAATCTATTATGTTTTATCTTAAATGCTTATAAATCTTTTTTTTTGCTAAAGAGTTACTATTCTAGACTTGCCAGATTCCATCTTTTTCTCTTTGAAAATTGGATTTACTTTTTTCCATTCTTCCAGCATTCCTAGCATCCAGTTCCATGTCTAGATAATGATCTATAATCTGGCCACTGGATCCAGAGGGGAAGTGAGATAGGTGACCTTATACAGCCCTCCATCACTTAAAGTCAATTTATTTGCATGTCATAACATCATCTCCCTGATGGCACCTCCTCTTCATGAAAGAAGGACAAAGAATAAGAAGTATTCCTTCAGTTCTCCCTGATTTCTCATGGCAGTAATTCCAAAATCAGATGTCTGTGTTCTTTCAGTATTCTCAAATTCATTTAGTGGGGCCTGGAAACTCAAACTTGGAGATATTAGGTTCTCTTTTATACTCTCTTTTTCTATTCTTTGATTGACCCCCATTTTGACTATATTTTCTTCAAATCTGAAGATTATTCTCTTCACTAGGGAATGCTGAAGCAGAGTAGAATGTGATCAGTCTTGCTTCCTTTCTTTCTGATGATAACATTGCACTCACTGCCTAAGTAACAGTTTCATAAGATTTTCTCATTAGATTCTCTGGAAACTAAAGAGAACAAGGCAAGTGGCAAACCACAAGAAATGACCTGGTATTGGTCTCCTTAGTCTTTTACTATGATGGGCAAGGAAACATAACTTCTTGGATGCCATGAGAACATAGGAATTTTCATATTGTCTCAGGCCCTCAGTGAACACTGACTCACATAAGCCATTACCACTAGACCCTAACACCCTTCACTCCTGCTCACCCTGACCATCTCTTTACCATCTGTCCTGTTTCTGCACATGTAGGTAGTGCTTCCCTGTTCCCACACACACCACTACCAAAGGCTTGTCAACTCTCTTATGAGTCCAGTTACCATCCCTGTGACTTATCAAATCTAAATAACCTTTACTTCCTTCATTATCACTTCCCAATATTTTTTGACCTTTCTAATTAGAATGATGAGGTCATTGAGGACAGAAAGCAACTTGATTTTTGGGAGGTAGTGTGGTACAACAGCAGTAGTCATGGATGACTAGAAGACTTTAGAGCTCACAAAGTCATATTCAGAAAAAAAATCTCTTTGATAGATATATCTGGTAACATCTCAAACAGAAATTTTTTTTTAAATTTTTATTTTATTTGCATAACATATGTGTGGGTAATTCTTCAACAATAACCCTTACATAGCTTTCCGTTACAAATTTTTCCCCCCAACTCCCCACCCCTCCCCTAGATGGCAGGATATCCACTACATGTTAATTATGTTAAAATATTGGCAAATCGAATATATGTATACATATTTCCAAACTTATCATTGGTGTGCAAGAAAAATCTTATCTACACAAACGATATATCAGATAAAGGAAACACAATGTAAGCAAACATCAATCAAGGAGTATGAGAATGTTATGTTGTGGTCCACATTTCACATCCCTCTCTCTGGGTGTATATGGCTTTCTTCAGTGAACAATTGGAGGTGGTTTGAAACATTTCATTGTTGAAGAGAGCCATGTCCATCAGAATTGATCGTCATATAGTACTGTTGTTGCCGTGTATAATGATCTCCTGGTTCTGCTCATTTCACTCAGCATCAGTTCATGTAAGTCTCTCCAGGCCTCTCTGAAATCATCTTGCTGGTCATTTCTTACAGAACAATAATATTCCATAACATTCATATACCATAATTTATTCAGCCATTCTCCAATTGAAGGGCATCTATTCAATTTCCAGTTTCTAGCCACTACAAAAAGGGCTGCCACAAACATTCTTGCACATGTGGGGCCTTTTCCTTCCTTTATGATTTCTTTGGGATATAAGCCCAATAGAAATGCTGCTGGGTCAAAGGGTATGCACAGTTTGATAACTTTTTGAGCATAGCTCCAAATTGTTCTCCAGAATGGCTGTATCCGTTCACAGCTCCACCAACAATGCATCAGTGTCCCAGCCCTCCCACAACCCCTCCAACATTCATCATTAACTTTTCCTCAAACAGAAATTTTTTAAAAGCCTATATACCACACACCCAGCAAACTGGCAAAGATGAAAAAAGATAGGAATTGTCAATATTGGAGGAGGGTTTATGGAAAGACAGGAACATTAATGCATTGTTGATAGAGCTGTAAATTAGTATAACTGATTCGGGAAAGGAATTTGGAAGTATCCAGATAAAATGGCTAAAATATCCATGCCTTTTGAACACAGAGATTTCACTGTTGGGTATCTACCCCAAGTCTTTATACAGACCAAAACAGAACAACTTTTTTGTGGTATCTAAAAATTAGAATCAAAGTAGCTGCCCATCAATTGGGAAATGGCTAAATAAATTGCAGTAAATTAATGTAATATTACTATGCTATAAAAACAGTGAAAATGATGAAATTCTAATTTGGAAAGAATAACATAAATTGATATAAAGTGAAGTAAGCAGAATCAGGAAAATAATAAACATAGTAATTTTAACAATGAAAATGGAAAGAACAATCACAAAATGATAACAAATGAATCTTGCAAAACTACAAAGAATGTGCTTGGTCCTAAAAAAAGAGAT
Source organism: Myrmecobius fasciatus (assembly GCA_023553655.1). Taxonomy (NCBI): domain Eukaryota; kingdom Metazoa; phylum Chordata; class Mammalia; order Dasyuromorphia; family Myrmecobiidae; genus Myrmecobius; species Myrmecobius fasciatus. Next base: position 49,612 of record JAJPUD010004088.1, read on the forward strand.
ATGAAAAGATACTCCATCCTATTTCTTGGCAGGGTCCTTAGATGTGGAGCATTCTATAAATGTCAAGGACTTGGTTTTGGTTTTGATGTAATGATCAATTTTGCTGATTTTTTCCCACTTCTTACTCTTTTTGTTTCTTTTTCTTTTTTTAAGTTCCTGATTATAACGGAAAAAGGAAAGGATACAGGTGGAAATTTAGGAGATATACAAAAAATATTTTGAAAGCTCCTATGATCTGTGTCATTGTTTCTTAAAATGTTGCCATTTTATTTTATACTTTTGTTTTAATTAAGGTTAGGGAAGTCCTTCTGTAAAAAAGGTAATGGTTATAGTGCTCATTTAAGAAGCTCTGGGTTTAAATCCTATATCTAACACATACTGGCTTTGAATTTTGGGCAACTAATTTAACTTCTCAGTTTCCTGGGAAAATTTTTAAGACTATAATATCTATATAAGGTACTAATCTTCCTCACAGTGGATTCTTTACACTGATAATATCACTGATTCGATTTTTTTAAAAAAAAGATAGCTATCAGAAGTGAGATTTGAACTAAGGACTTATAGCCCTCAAACCAATCTTCCTACTGAACCTCACTTTTTGAGAGGTACTATCTTACCTCCTAAAAAGCACTTCCCTTCTTGTCTTCAAGAGATATTGGTAAAGCACCTACCACAGAGAGTCAGTCCTTCTTTCTAAAATGCTCTTTGTGGGTCAGTGGGAGTCTAAATTTTTCTCCTCTTCAGAGGTTTTGGATGCTTCCATAGTTTAACTAGCTACTAAACGATTTTAAAAATATTTATAAACAGATGTCTCCCATAAATCTCATAACTCTTAGTTTTCAATAAAGATAAAAATCACTTATATGTCTTCTTCTAGCATGCATAGGAAAAATGGTTATGAGAAATAAAATTTTTAACTGCTTTTAATCCTTCCAAGAAGCTTATAGATCTTAACACATATTGTGGTTGATTCTCCCCTGGAGAAGGGCCACCAGTCTTATACTGGATGAATAGCCTACAAAGTTTATGGAAAGTATTGGAGACAAATGTCTCAGACACAATGCTTAACTCAGCACGAATTCAAATCTTTATTGCTTTCTTCTACTAGGGTTCACACTAGGCAATCGGTTATACTTAAAGGGCCAGCAAGCATTACACTTTGCTTTCCTCAAGTAAGTAGGAGACTAACAGAGAGCTTCTTTATTCTACTTCCTTGAATATCTGGGTCAATACCCTGAAATTAAACAAATCAGTCTAAAACTCTTTAATTAGACTCTGCATTTCCTGGGGTTGTTTTTGTAAGTTTTGTAAGTTTTGGGGTGTTTTTTAAAATCAATATATTCTTGAATATTCAGTGACTTCAGTGAAAAAGGTAGGCATGGAGTAGATAGTAAAATCACATTAACTTGGTATTTTGAAACAAAAGAGGCCAAATTCTTAGAGAAAACATTGAAATGTGCCTGTGGACCACATGCTCTGTACTTATTCTTCTAATCCCAACTCTTACAAGCAACCTGAATCCTCAACAACAATGCAGCATCTCTCCTCTGACTTCAAAAAATCTCTGAGGAATTGTTTTTCTGGTTCTATCTGAGTTTATGAGCCTCTACCAGTATGTATGTATCATCTCTCCCCAATACCCATTGATAGCAATGTATCAGCTAGGTTTAATTAACTTTTAGAAAAGAGTATTTACTAAGATTGTATGAGAACAGTTGTTATAATACTCTATGACACACTCTCCTACTAGTGCATACCAAATTTAAAGGAAGGAGAGATTATATATAGCATAGATTTAGCTTATAGCTAAATTGGAATTCAAGCCAGATTCCTGTAAATTGTTTCTCCTCTTCATGGCAGGTACTCATAGAGTTCCCTTTAGAAGGGGTATAGCTTCTCATGGAAACTACTAACCTTCAGTGTAACTATTTTGTGCTCAGGGACCAATGCAGATATTTCAACAGCTATTCTAAGGGATACTGTCTGGACTAGGATTAGGATAGGAAGTTCAAAGTCCTTCAACTCTCCAAAATTTACAAAATCCTTTTTCGGTCATTTCTACCACATGATGCTTCTTAGGGGCTTGGCTAGAAGCTTCTACAACTAACCTGCCAAATACTTGATGTTTTGCTATTTTGTTGTTGTTTGTCATTTGTCCTTGAAGAGAGCATGACATCAGGGAGATGATACTATGACATGCAAATGAATTGGGTTTAAGTGAGGGAGGGATGTGCAAGGTCACCTGCCTCACTTTCCCCTCCAGAGGCATCTGAGTCTAGTGGCCATTTATAGATCAGGACAACTGGAGATGGTCCTGGATGCAATGGGATGCAATTGGCCTTTTTAAGCTAAGATCTTCAAGAAGTCTCAGTATAACTGAGGCTGTACCCATTCAGTAATTAAGGCTAGGTAGCAATTGAGGAAAAGAATCTCCTCTTTCACCTAGTCAAAAAAAAAAGCCTAAATAAATAATAAATAAATCTGGGTAGGAAGACCCTCAGGGTTTCTGGTCAAAGCCCTTCAAGCTATTTTGTAAATAGCCCATTGGTCATGACCAAGTTTCTTCAACCAATATGCATATGCTTCCTGTTCAATATTACTACCTTTTGTCCACTGGTTTTCAAGGTCTCTTAAATTGATAAAAGAGTTTTCCAATTCAGTTTAAAGATTATGATAAATTGATTCAATAAAAGTGTTTAGGCTTTGTTCATACTTTGTTCATACTGTTCTTATCTGGCAAAAGTTACCATATATTTCAAGTGGGATGGATTAATTATTGGATTCACATTGGTAAGGTAAAGTAGTAGAATTTTAGAGCTGGAAGGGCTTTGCTTATTATTCAGTTTAATGTCATCATTTTTTTTTAGATGGGAAACTGAGAACCTGTAAGGTAAAGTGATTTTATCCAAAGTTACACAGTGATAAAATGGCAAAGATGGCAAAGCTAGTTATCTTGATTTTAAGACTTGGACTCATTCTATACATCACTCTTCCTCTATAGGACTTGTGTGGTATTTTCAATTATATTCATTTGCTCACATTTTAAATAGATCACTCCAAAGCTAATGTAACATGGATGTCCAAATGGTGCTCTTGGAGATTCAGGTCTCTCCCCTTTCCAGCATGAATGTCACTTTCTTTTCCCCTTCTCTTCATTTCAAATATTTTCCTCCATTATCTCCTCCTTCACTCTTATATTGTATGAAGAGATGGCCTTTTCTCATGCACAGTCAAATTTCTTTACATGTACCCTTAATTCCATAGAACAGATTGTCCTCCCTTTCTTCCTCTATTCTGCCATCATTTCCCTTCTACTGGACCTTTCCTGCTGCCTACAAATACTATCATGTCTACTGTAGACATGAAGTTTAAAAATTCCTCACATGATCTGACCATCCCCACTAACAATCATGTTTATTATCTTCAAGAAAAACATCTGTACTAGTTGCTTTTCTTTCCTTCTCCTTTCCTTTCCTCTTGATTGCTTCTAAATCCTCTGAAGTTTGTTCTGACTTAATCATTCAACTAAAATTCCTCTCCTCAATTACTAATGATCACTTCATTGCCCACACTAATGGCCTTTTCTCTCTTTTTTTAATTAAAGTTTTTTTTTTATTTACAAAACATATGTATGGGTAATTTTTCAACATTGACCCTTGCAAAGCTTTCTGTTACAAATTTTTCCCTCCTACCCCCTATCCCCTCCCCTAAATGGCAGGAAGTCTAATAAATGTTAATTATGTTAAAATATTTGACAAATTGAATGTGTATACATATTTATAGTTATCTTGCTGTACAAGAAAAATCAGATCTACAGGAAAAAAATTCTGAGAAGGGAAACACAATGCAAGCAAACATCAATAGAAAGTGTGAAAATGTTATGTTGTGGTTCACATTCATATCCCTCTCTCTGGGTGTATATGGCTTTCTTCATCACTGAATAATTGGAACTGGTTTGAAACATCTCATTGTTGAAGAGAACCATGTCCTTCAGAATTGATCATCATATAGTCTTGTTGTTGCCGTGTAAAATGATCTCCTGGTTCTGCTTGTTTCACCCAGCATCAGTTCATGCAAGTCTCTCCCAGGCCAATCCGAAATCATCCTGCTGGTAATGACCTTCTCTCAATCCTTAACTTTCCTCTCACTGCAATATTGGACACTGTTGATCACTTTCTCTTGAATATTCTCTCCTCTTTATGTTTTCATGATTGTTCTCTCCTGGTTCTTCTTCTTCCCATCTGACTTCTCCTTATCAGTGTCCCATGTTGGACACTTGTCCACATCATGCCCACTTACCAGGGGTGAGTTCTATTCTGGATCCTTTTAACTTTTTCCTTTATATTCTTTCACTTGGTGAGCTCATCTACTCCCCATGGTTTCAATGATCATCTCTATGCAGATGACTCCCAGTTTTATATTTACCTTTTGTTTCCAAGTTCCTGTTCTGTAACAGCAACTGCTTTCAAGACATTTATAACTGGCTGTCCTGGTTATTCTCATCATGAACAAGACAGAATTCATTCATGCCTAATTCCCTTTAGTGTCCCTGGAAGCCTAAGTCTAGGAACCTGTGACCCTTCCATCCCCAACTCCTTCCATAAGCTCCACAAACATTCATTCTTTCTAACTTCCTAATACTGTTCAGGGCACAACTGTCCTTCCATTATTCGTGCTTGTAATTTTGGTGTCTTCAATTTCATATTCTTACCCTACATATCCATTCATTTACCAAATCTTGTTATTTTGATCATCACAACATCCCTAGAATATATTCCTTTTTCTCCACTCATAGAACCACTATCCTATTCAGGCCCTTATCATTTCTCTTCTTGTATATTTCCATAGACTTAAAAAATATTTAATTTTCCCAATTACATGCAAAAATAAATTTTAACATTTTTTTACATTTTGAGTTCCAAGTTCTATCCTTCCTTCCTCTCTTTCCTCTCTCCCTGTTTCCTTAGACTTAATTTGCTCTTCCTGACTCATGTCTTTCTCTACTTCACTCCATCCTCCATTCACCTGCCAAAGATATTTTTCTAAAGTATAGGTCTGACTTGATCACTTTCCCTCAATCAATAAATTCCAGCAACTCCCAATTATCCCTAAAGCAAATAAAAACATCCTCTTTCAAGCTCTTCACAACCTTTCTACTTTTCTTTTTTCACTTTACTCATCTCCACTGAATCTATGATTCAGCTATACTAGCCTTTCCCACCTAACCTCTATCTCTTGGTTTCCCCAACTTTTTAGGCAGCTAAGTTGAACAGGAGATAGAGTTCTGAGCTAAGAATCAGGAAAACCCAAGTTCAGATTTAATCTCAGACACTTAATAATTGTGTGATCTTGGGCAAGTAGGTTCTGTGTGCCTCAGTTTCTTCAACTGTAAATTGGAGATCATAATAGCACCTGCTTCCCAAAGTTGTTGTGAAGATCAAATGAGATAATATTTGTAAAGCACTTAGTACAATGTCAGGCACATAGTATTCAATAAATGTCAGTTCCTTCTTTCTTTAAGACTTAGCTCACATTCTACCATACTGTGTAGATTTTTCTTGGTCTTTTTGGTTCCTACTGTCTTCTCTTGTGAGATTACTTTTCATCTACTTATATATACCTAGTTATTTTCATGCTTTTTCCCATTAGAACAATAGCTCTTTGAGTTAATGGCTTTTTTTGATGCCATTCTGTGTATTCCCAGTCCTGAATCACAATACTAAGCACATAGGAAAAAGTTAATACATGCCCATTGACGAACTTTTTTATTGCTACAAAATTTCCCCAACTTTCCTATTGGCTACAGATACTTTATTTGCCAGACAATCAATTTTCAGGACAAACTTCTCTACCTATCTTTTTTTTTTTTTTGCTAATCACTCAAACTAAAATTATTTTATATTCTATCTGAGCACTAGAGATATTTAAAGGACACTGAGAAATTCAATACAATAATAAATATTAAATGAGAATACCTTAAAAATTCACATGTATATGAAGAACATTTTTGACTTCAAAAGGCTTGGAGTTAGAAGACCTGGGTTGTAGGTATAGTACAACCACCAGTTACCTATATGATCTTGGGCAGTCACTTAATCTCTCCCTAATTTTCCCATCTGTTAAACATATGGGTTTGACTAGATGAGCCTAAGGTCCCCTCAAGTGCTGAAATTCAATTACATATAGTGGCCCATTTAGAACTAAGTTGAATGAAATGGACCTGTTCTAGACAGGAAACCTTAAATAAATGCAGACTGATTGACAGTCAGACAGATAAGAAGGAAAAAAAAATCCATTTATGCAAGTTCACAGAGGAAAAAGTCTAACTACCAAAGCAAAAATATGAGAAATTCAGCTATAGTTCTTGCATATTTTTTTCATGGATATATCATTAACATTTACAATTTTATATGGTTACAATTATACAGAGCTATGCAATATTGCCAACTTATATTTGCGGTGGGAATGATTACTTTAAACTATTAATTTGTCAAGATATAGCACTTAAACTATTATGAAAGATATAAAGAATTTCATTTTACAAGGAGAAACTCCAAGTAATGAGATTGCTCACATAAAAACTAAGATCAATTGTTTTCCTATCCCATCATATTTCACAGGTTTCAGTCCAAATGCACAAGGCTATAATGAGTCACCAAAGCAAAGACAATTTTATGGCAATGCCTGCATAATAATGCTGTTAATTATTCATTTTTCTCTCTGAAGACTTTTCATTTGTTGCATTTTTCTCCAGGGTTTTGTAGTCTATTTCTGGATTGCACTTTTTTAAGTCTAGTAAACCACAAAACTTGCCCAGAGATCTGAAGACCGACGCCAACCTTTCCAAATTTAATCTAGGACAACAGTAAATTCAGTAAAACTCAGTATAATCTCTTGACTTTCATTGAACAATGTGTCTATTGGATGTTATATCAAAGCAGAACTTTAATAAAGATGGACATAGAATTTAGATGTGATATAGATGCCATAGGCTTCTGTTTCTTTAGAAAAATTTAGTCTTCTTGAAATTCAAAATGGCTTGGGTTTTCTGAAAATACAAGCTACAAGGTTGTGATGCAAAAAGAAAGTGAAGATTGAAGGAAATGAAAATGTTAATGAATCCTTAGAAAATCATTACATTTCTTTTTCTCAGTATGTTATACCAAATATATGAATGAAACTTTATTTCTTTCCTCCATTTCTTCCAAAGATAAACCTAATTTTAGAGATCTAAGGACCTTTTGAAAACAATCCTCTTATTTTATAGCTGAGGAAACCAAGATTGAAGGATTACATGATTTACCCAGGGTTACATAGCAGAGCAGGCACCAGAAAAACAAGATCACAGAAATGGAGAATTTCAGAATTGAAAGGGATCTCAACCTATACAAAATACTTTTCATACAAACACAGATCTAAACAACTAGAGAAATATGTATGTATGCCAAACCAATATAATAAAAATAATAATTCTACCTAAATTAATATATTTAATCAGTGCCATACTAATCAAACTACCAAAAATTATTTTATAGAGCAAGAAAAAAATTCATCTGGAAGAACAAAAGGAAAGAATATCAAGGGAATCAATTTTAAAAAACCATGAAGGAAGAAGTCCTAGCAATACCAGATTTCAAATTATATTACAAAGCAGTAATCATGAAAACTATCTGGTACTGGCTAAGAAATAACTTGTATATCAGTGGAATAGATTAGGTATACAATACCCAGTAGTAAACAGATATGATAATCAAGTATTTGATAAAAATCAAAATTCTAGGGGCAGCTAGGTGGCACAGCGGATAGAGCACCAGCCCTGAAGTTAGGAAGACCTGAGTTCAAATCTGACCTCAGACACTTAACACATCCTAGCTGTGTGACTTTGGGCAAGTCACTTAACCCCAATTGCCTCAGCAAAAAAAAAAAAATAAAAAAAATAAAAATAAATCAAAATTCTAAGCTTTTGGGTCAAGAACTCATTTTTTTTCTCAAAAATTGCTGGGAAAATAAAGCAGTCGAGCAGAAACTAGGTATAGATCAATATCTTACATTATGTATCAAGATAAGTTCAAAATAGGCATATGATTTATACCTATAGAATAAACAAATTAGAGGAGCATAGAAAATTTTAGTGGTTTGATTTTTGAGTAAGGGAAGAATTTATGAGCAAACTAGAGACAGAGAGGATCATGGGAAGTAAAATGGATAATTTGAATTACATTAAATTAAAAAGGTTTTTACACAAACAAAATTAATGTAGTCAAAATTAGAAGAAAAACGGGAAATGGGGAGAGAGGGTTTTCAGTAAGTTTCTATGATTAAAAACTCATTTCTTAAATATATAGAGAACAGTCAAATTTATAAAAATGCTAATCATTCCCTAATTGATAAATGTTAAAGGATAGATAAACAAGCAATTTTTAGAAGAAATCAGAGTCATCTATAGGCATATGAAAAAGATGTTCTAAATCGCTATGGATTGGAGAAATGCAAATTAGAACAATTCTGAGATATGACCTCACATGACAGAAAAAGAAAATGAGAGATGTTAGAGGGACCCTAATGCATTGTTGATAGAGTTGTGCACTGGTCCAACCATTGTGGAAAACAAATTGGAACTATGCCAAAGGGATATAAGTCTAGACCCCAAATAGATTAAAAGAAAAGTATCTATATATACAAAAATATTTATAACAGCTCTTTTTGTGGTGGCAAAGAATTAGAAATTGAGGATATTATTTATTTATCTTTTAAAATATTTATTAAAAAAATTTATTTCCAAATTTTCTCCCTTCCTCCTCCACTCATTGAGAAGACAAGAAATCTGATATCAATTATACATGGGAAATTATACAAAACACATTTTCATATTAGCCATGTGTGGGGGAAAGAGCAAAAATAAAGAAAGTAAAACAACCTGAATCAATCAGCCTTCATCAGTTCTCTCTCTGGAGGTAGATAATATTTTTCATCTTAAATCCTTTATAATTTTCTTGGATTATTGTGTTTATCAGAAAGCTAAGTCATTCATAATTGATAATCACACAAAACTGCTGTTACTACATATAGTATTCTAGTTCTATTCACTTCACTTTGTATCAGTCCATATAAGTCTTCCCAGGTTTTTCTGAAACTATCCTGCTTATCATTTATTACAGCACAATAGTATTCCATCACAATCATATACCATAACTTCTTCAGCCATTCCTGAATTGATGGGTATTCCCTGAAACCCCCACCCACAAAAATAAATGGGCAGGTAGATGGCACAGTGGATAGGGTGCCAGGCCAGGAGTCAGGAAAACTCATCTTCCTGATTTCAAATCTGGCCTCAGACACTTAGCTGTGTGACACTGGGCAGGTCACTTCATACTGTTTGCCTCAGTTTCCTCATCTGCCAAATGAGCTGGAGAAGGACAAGATAAACCACTCTAGTATCTTTGACAAGAAAACCCCAAATGGGATCACAAAGAATTGGACATGAAAATGACTGAATAACAACAGCATTCAATGAACTCCATTGGCTCCCTATGTTTCTTTCAGAACCAAATAAAATATTCTCTATTTGGCTTTTAAAGCCTTTTGCAATATGCTCCTCTCTCTATATTCCCAGTCTTTGTATATATTACTTCCCTCCACATACTTGTAAGAGATCCAATGACACTGGCCTCTTTATATTCATCTCACTTGACATTATATAACATAACTTTGTATTTTCGCTGGCTTGGGATGCTCTCCTTGGGATACTCTGGGATCTCATCCTTGCCTCCTAGCCTCCCTGGCTTTCCTTCAAGGCTTAAAAGCCCATCTTCTGCAAAAAGCCTTTTCTGACCGCTTAATCTTACGACTTTCCCTTTGAAATTGTCTTCAATTTATTCTCTATCATGTATATGCTTAGTTGTTTGTATGTTGTTTAGCACATTAGATTGTGTGCTCCTTTAAGGTAGAGACTATTTTTGTCTTTCTTTGGATACTCAGTATTTAGCTTAGAGACTGGTCCATAAACCTTAATAAAGGTTTATGAACTTGATTGATTGTATTTAATTCTCTCTCCTCATTGCCTGATTATAGAGTACAGATCACCAATAGTTTGTATGGGGATATTAGAATAAAAAGTGAAAGGAACAAAAGTCATTTGCTGTAAAATGGTTTCTTGGAAAAGTATATAGCTGTACCTGCTCCTTTCTTGTGGCCTCATTTCTAAACCCTTAACGATATTGAATCGTGATGTCAAGAGGAAGAACAGTTTCACAATTAAAATTACAGTTCAAGTTGCTACCATTAAGTTATTAACTTTTATATTTTAAAATTATAGAATAAATATAGCCTTGCAACTACCTGGACCACAGCACTCTACTTCAAAGGCAAATCTATGGGAAAGGCCACACCAGGCATCATTTTTATTAGTTTTATATACCCCAAAGTTTTATAAACATTTTTAATAATAAAACTTACAAGCCGAAACCAAACAACTAAACAAACTATAAAACATCCCCCCCGAAACCTATATTAAGCATCGTATAAATGTGTGTATGTGTGTGTCTGTGTATGTATAGTAATAAGATTATGGTTTTTAAAGTTCTACTACCTAACACCCAATA